>KL271090.1:41903-77307 GCA_000699545.1 Podiceps cristatus
GGTATTTTCTCCTTCCCTTCTTATCTCATACTTCTGTTTGTCATCATAGACAAGCCAAGATCGTTTTGATTTCTTTTCAGGTTCCCTCCTTCCCTGATAGCCCTTCTCTGCAGCTGTTCCAGGTGAAATTCTCCTTTCTTGAATAGGGGACACTGTACTTCCAATGGGCTCTCATGACCACATGGTATCAAGGCACCAATACATCCCAGCCTCTATGGGAAATACCTGGAATGCACTAATAACATATTTGGTTTTCCCCGGTCATATCAGATGGTGACTCAGAGTAGCCCAGAACACATCTAATACACTCAAGTTGTTCTCATCCTCTGTTCAGATAAGCTTTTAGCTAATAGCAGTTAGTTCATATTAATTCCCTAGTGAATGTCTTTGAACATGGCACTATTAAATTACATTCCATTTTTATTACTGTCATCGAGTTCTTTCTGTCAGATTTCCTGATCATCTTCTGTATTGACTATGCCACCTAGTGAATATCAACATCAAATTTTTAGCACATTGCTAGTATTTGTGCCAAGATAATTGATGCCAAAAAATTAAAACATTAATCCAAAAATCAATGCATGATCAACTCCACAAGAATCCTTCTTCCAGTCTGCTTCTCTCAATGTTAACATTGTTGTCTTCATAAAATCCACTGTCTACTTTCAAATGCTTCTGTTATCTACTTCTAGTTCTGTTAAAACCTGTAGCACCCTATATCAAATCATACATAGAACTCCAGATATAGTAGGTCTCTACTATTTCCTTTTTGTAGCAAATCCATATTTATTTCAAGGAATGACAAAGGTTTATCGGAAGGAGATCAGAGTAGTGTGACACACTCTCCTTTTTTATCACATTAACAATTAATTTCAATGTTATTTGTTGTTCTTTTCAAAACTTGTTCTAAAGCTTTTCATGCTCCAGAGATCAGCTGAACATTCTGCAGTTGCAAGGGTCAATCTTTTATGAACATAACTACTATGTTAATTTTTCTATATAAATAGCGTATCTTCTCCAATTGACAGATGAGTTAATCCTGCTGGCGCATGAGCCCATGAAATCATGTGCAAGTTCTTCAGAATACCTGTGTGGATCCAGTTTCAGTGTGAAGGTCACTGAGATTTCTTTCATCTAACTTACAGAAAGTCTGTGTTCACTTTTTTTTTTTTTTTCATTCCAATCTTTCCCCTGTGCTCAACATCACTGTGTCCAGCTCTGGAGCCCTCAGCACAGGAAAAACATGGACCTGTTGGAGCCGGTCCAGAGGAGGGACACAGAAATGATCCGAGGGGTGGAGCAGCTCTGCTGTGAGGACAGGCTGAGAGTCTCTGCTGTGAGGACGGGCTGAGAGTTGGGGGTGTTCAGCCTGGGGAAGAGAAGGCTCAGGCGAGACCTTATAGCAGCCATCCAGTACTTAAAGGGGGCCTATAAGAAAGATGGGGACAAACTTTTTAGCAGGGCCTGTTAAAACAGGATAAGGAGTAATGGTTTTAAACTAAAAGAGGGTAGATTTAGGCTAGATATTAAGGAAGACATTTTTTACAATGAGGGTGGTGAAACACAGGCACAGGTTGCCCAGAGAGGTGATAGAAGCCCCATCCCTGGAAATATTCAAGGTCAGGCTGGACAGGGCTCTGAGCAACCTGATCCAGTTGAAGATGTCCCTGGTTATTGAAGGGGGGTTAGAATAGATGGCTTTTAAAGGTGCCTTCCAACCCAAACATTCTACGATTCTATGATCATCTTTTCATTGAGATCTGAGGCAAGGAAACTGAGTAGTTCTTAGACCACACTGAAATTGCCTTGCAGTTCTATATGATTCACTACTACACACATAAATAACAGCCTCAGCCTTGTCTTCATTTCATTGATGAGACCCTTTTTCTGTTTATGTCCTCTGTCATGCTAACCCAGCTTGAATTTTGGCAACACTTTGTTCGCTCACTTTTAGAAACCAGGGTAGCAAAATGTGTAAGAGAGAAAATAGTTATTCATTCTCCTTTATAAGTATTCGCAACATCATTATTTTTTTCTTTTTTCACTGCTTAGCCTTGATTGCTCTTCTGAGAGAAGGAGAGAGCCTGGAGGATCTGATGAAGTTGTCTCCAGAGGAACTGCTGCTGAGGTGGGCAAACTATCACCTGGAGAATGCAGGATGCAACAAAGTCAACAACTTCAGCTCAGACATCAAGGTATGAAAAACAGTGACCAGCAATAGCAAAAGAGCAGCTCTACACCCAAATCCCCGTCCTCCAAACAGGGATTGTGCACTGAAACAATCCAAGCATTGAGACTACTCTGCTGAACACACATGGCTGGGTACATAAAATCATTTTAGTGGGGTTTACCTTTCTGCTCAGCAATATTCCTCCTCCTTCCGACCTCGCAGTCATCACTGCCAGCCCCAGTACACCAAATGCCTGGGAAAGCAATGGCTGCTGGCTCTGGACAGGGCATACAGTCTCTGCTGCTGTATTTTCAGTTCCCTGCCTCTATTTCTCTCCTCCATACCTAAATGTCCTTAAATGCCTCTTGACCTGGCTTTGGTTTGGAAAAGACTGGACCTTACCCAGACATGTAACTAGGTGCAGGGGAAGAGGGTGGGGTTCTTCCAGTTCCCTCACTTGATCTTTCCTTCAGTGCAGCACCTGGGTTACGTGTTTTTCTGTTGTTTTGGGTGTTCTAACACTGCATGCAGTTACCTGCAAGTTTTAATTCAGTGGGACTATCCAAAATAATATAGCTAGACAGGGAGGCACTTGCAAGGATGGGTCTCTAGTCAGTGCAGCATATTTCACATACTTGGGACTACACGGGCTTGTGGGTGCAGATTTCAGCAGGGCTTTCTCTGTAGGACCTTCACTCTTCCTAGACAGGTGCATTTGAACCTCAGTGGGGCACACTGATGAGTTCCCGACACTAAAGCTACTGTGTGAGGCCCAGCCAGGATCCCAGGGCTGTAGGGGGTATATCAGGGAGGGTGTCTGAGCTGGCCTCCAGGCAAGCCAGCAGCTGGCCAGCACACTGACCTCACCAGCCACAGCCCAACCTGCCTGCTCCTGGCATAGCATGGGAGAAGCCCCACTCCAGAGATTCCTGGTTGTAGGCTTTACCAGGGACTGAAGTGTGAGAAGTCATTTACCATGACTTACCTGACATACAGAAAAAAAATCACTAGGGAAGGCAACGGGAGAGTCTGAGAGTCATATTCGACAATATAATTTTCATTGTAACAGATTTTTGATTCACTGGGTGGAGGTGACTAGAGAATATCCATAGAAAGGGAAGGAAATGGAGTCTTTCCCATCTTTCTGTAGGCTGGCCAAGAGGACTATAATGCAACTGATTAAATCCTATCTGCAACTGAAAATCACACTTACCATATTTACAGTTGGAAAATAAGGTGCACGTTTACCTCTCAGAGGCCAAGACTTCAGCCTTTACAGCCATTCTCTAATTGTGTCTCCCACCTCACTTTTGTTATAAATAGCCACTTTCTAGATATGGTGGGTAGTAATGCAGATGCATAAGATGATTGAAAATAATTCAGTTAATCTGCTTTATATTTTGAAGAGTATTAATTTTCAGTTCTTTGAGTTATTTCTGAAATGAGATTAATATTTTCCACACATGTAGGCAATGTTACATTTCACAAAAGAGTAAAGACACAACATGCTAAACTCTTGTCTTGTTCCTGCCCTTTTGCCTGAAAAATGCTGATATTGTTGTTCGTTTTAACTTTTGTCCTTGAAAACTATGCTTTCTCTTCCATAACTGTTCCAGCATTGCTTTGAAATCCGCTTTAAACATCTACTTTCTTCTTCTGCATTTTCTTTTATTAAATGCTCAGCAGCCTGACTTCTACAGCATTATAAAGGTATGCATTTTCTTATCTCTAATTTAATGTTCAGATTACGTCAATTCTAATATCTCTTTGTTGTCGTCCTTTCTGTAAGCGCAACACACAGCATTTTGTCTTGTGCACTGAGCATTCTGCAGCATATATATATTGGCTTAGGGAAGAAATAGATCTGGCAAATACAGCTTAAAGTAGGAATTGCTAAGTGCTTCCACCTTAATTAATTTAATTATGTAGCCCAATGATTGATGTAACAAAAATGAAGCATGCAGGCACGTTGTCCAGGGGAGCACTGGCATGCAAAAGCTGAGCTTTAGATGTAATTTTTCCTCCCTTTAATTTCTCTGTCTGTCACAGGACTCAAGAGCTTATTACCATTTGCTGAACCAAGTTGCCCCCAAAGGAGATGAAGAAGGCATCCCGGCTATTACTATTGACATGTCGGGATTAAGGGTAAGATGAGACAAGTTTAGGGTAAATGCCAATATTTCCTGTCTGTTACTCGCATTGCTGGCCAACACAGACTTGCAGCGGGCTGCCAGAACAAGCAAACTCTTTTTAGCTTTGCAACACAATCTTGTATTTCAGAAACCAAAGCTTTCAAATAATTCAATGATGTGGTTTTTGTGATATTATCACTGAAACTTTAACAACCATTGAACCACACTGATAGACTGCTAACATGTAACAAGCATATTTAAATATATTTGGGGGGAATTTCATCAAACCACCCCCTCTTATATGGAATATAACTGTAAAAGCCTGGATTGTAGTCAAAGCCCATTTGAAAACACAGCTCTACCGTTAGTAAATGCGGGAAAGGAAATAGCTATCAATTCGACAAGTACCTGTTTTGACAGCCCCACACCTAGCTCCTGCGTGGGTCCTGCGTGGAGGGCCAGGCGGTGGGGTGAGGCTGATGGCTCCCTTTTCTGCCGGCGCAGGAGAAGGACGACGTCCAGCGAGCGGAGTGCATGCTGCAGCAGGCGGAGCGGCTGGGGTGCAAGTTCGTCACGGCCACCGACGTCGTCCGGGGGAACCCAAAGCTAAACTTGGCCTTCATTGCCAACTTGTTCAACAAATACCCTGCCCTGCATAAGCCAGAGAACCAGGACATCGACTGGAGCTCTATTGAAGGTAGGGAAAATGCAAATAAAGGATGTTTCTGGACACTCATGCCACAGATTTCCTAGCTCTGAGCTGATGATCCATTACGCTAACCTTATGTCCTTCGGACATACATTCACTGCACCATGAGCACAGGTAGCCTTGAGAAAGGGAGGCTGCTCTCTACCTGCATGTAGCTTCTGCTGTCTGCGGGATCTGTTCTGTGGGTAGCACATGTTAAAAGACAAAAATGTTTGTGGGATGTCTGAACAAGTGTGGACTATTAAGCGTGCTTGTTAGAATCATAGAATCATAGAGTCATAGAATGTTTTGGGTTGGAAGGGACCCCCACAGCCCATCTAGTCCAACCCCCTGCAGTGAGCAGGGACACCATTACCCAGATCAGGTTGCTCAGAGCCCCGTCCAGCCTGGGCTTGAATGTTTCCAGGGATGGGGCCTCCACCACCTCTCTGGGCAACCCCTTCCAGTGTTTCACCACCCTCATCGTAAAGAATTTCCTCCTTATATCCAGCCTAAACCTACCCTGTTTCAGTTTAAAACCATTACCCCTTGTCCTATCACTGCTGTCCCTACTGTTAGTTGAAATTAGAGTCGATCTGGCTTTCCCTTAATTGAGAATATAATTTAAAAATCAGATCTTGCATAAACCTGCTGCTTGCTTTCTCTGGGTTGAGGTCAGAACCACCATCGTATGGATCATTTGCTGAGCTTCAGGTCCTTCTTCCTCAGCCTGATAGTAAAACTGTTCATGCTAGGGCACAGGCTGTTCTTGAATTCTTGAAGGCATTTCAAGGCCAATCTGCCTAAATACTATAATATATAGGGCATGAAGAAATATTCCATGCTGCACCGTGCTCTCTTACTTCACATGTCAACCAGTGTCTCCGTTTATGGTTCAGTGTGCTGTAAATTCTGAGTTATGGTTTCATCACAAGACACTTATTTTACTGGAGTGTTGTGTTTTGCAGGCCTGTTGATTGATGTATCTGTTGTTTTAGGTGAGACAAGGGAAGAGAGGACGTTCAGGAACTGGATGAACTCCCTGGGTGTTAATCCACGTGTAAATCACTTATATAGGTAAGAGGGCATATTACGCTTCCTTCAGATGATAAATACAGCCAGCAAATTGTTTACAAAAACATAAAAACTTTTGGACCTTATAAGAATATATGCTACTTTCTTTTAAAGTAAATTAAGTTTACCTCTACTAATAGTTTAGTTGGCTTCCTTTCCTCTGTTCTTTGGACAATGATGTATCTTTTTTATTGCTTTCAGTGACCTATCAGATGCCTTGGTTATCTTCCAGCTCTATGAAAAGATCAAAGTGCCAGTAGACTGGAACAGAGTGAACAAACCACCATATCCTAAACTGGGTGGCAACATGAAGAAGGTACAAAAAACTGGAATAGCTCTGGTAGTGATGCTTTGTCCTCGAAGTAAGCCTGTGTCAGTTCAAACAGCAACATGGGCACTCATGTTGCTCTCGGGTCCCGAGTACAGCACATTAAATGATTTTTTTGTCTAGTCAGTGAGTAATTTTTCATCCTGAAAAAGAAACATACATTTGACTCACTGGCTCTGTTGACAGGTGAACAATATTTGTAAAGTAAAAAGACTTGACACCTTTTGTGTCAATATTTAAAAACTGTATTTGCAGACCACTTCTGCTACTGTCTTAGCCACCAATTGTAATGCATCTTCACTGTGAGACATATGGCACCAGCTTAATTGCAGCTGTCTGGATCACTGCCCTCCACATCAAAACGAAGACAGTGATGATAAGCATTCTTGACCAGATGTCTCAAGAACTGACCACAGAGTTGCTGCTAAATACAAACCTTTCTCCCAGCTATCTGGATGAGTAATTCCATCTAGTTAGGCCAGAGTGATTAACTGACCTAAAATATTGACTGGGACACTAATCCTTTGTCTCAGTGCAATGCCATGATGCTGGAGATACCCATGAGCCATAGATTTGTATTTTCCAGGGTAATTTTCCTGTTTTTCAGGCCCTGATCATGAAGTATAACATTTCCTTCTATGTTAACTGTTTACCATGGTATTTTGGGGATGGAACTGGCTGCTGCTAGTCAAACGGCTGTATTATCACAGAGCCCCAAAGCTCCTCTTTGTCCAGGAGGATCCGGGCTAAGCAACTCAAAGAATTTAAAGTAACAGTGTCTTGTCTTCCTTTTTTCTATATTTTTGAACCTTACTAATTGATCCTGTCATTAACAGCTTGAAAACTGCAACTATGCAGTGGAACTTGGAAAGAATCAAGCCAAATTTTCCCTTGTTGGCATCGCTGGGCAAGACCTGAATGAAGGAAACCGTACGCTCACGCTGGCCTTAATCTGGCAGTTGATGAGAAGGTATGGCAGTCAGACACACACTTCAGAGTGTTTTGGTCTACTCAGTTTGCATTGTAATATTTTTCTGATGCTGTCACTGAGAAAGCTCTACAGGCTACAGCTTTCTCCCTCCTCTGTTTGCACTTCTAGACAGAGTAACCTTTTCTCACTCCTAGTTAGGGATGCAATCAGGAAGCACATTATCTTGTGGGCAAGGCCATTACAGTCAGTTCGTGCAGAAGATTATTATTGTCACTATCTGTATAGCATGAATAAATGTTCATTGCACAGAAGAGAGAAAAAGAAGTTGAAAGATCTCTGTATCGGGGAATGGGGGGAATGGACTGGAAACAAGGAATTGATGCAGAAGTTTTGTTATCTGCTACCTGAAGCAGATGCAAATCAGGAGCTCTTCCCACTTTAATGTCATTCTCTGTGTGTGTGTATATGTTTGTGAGTGTTCAAGAACTCTGTAACTGGGTGTAAAGAGCCCCAGTGATTAGGAACTGAATACAGACTAAATTCAGTCTATAAAGCAAGGTATAGGTTTATCAGGCAGGTAATTAATCTAGGGAAGTGGTGATTGCTTGACATCAATTTGGGATGTCTTTCCAAGGTGTATGCTGACATATAAGCAAAATATTCCAGGCATGTGTTTATGCAGAAGGTCATTTGTAGATGAGCATAACAATTCCCTTCTGGCCTTAAAGTCAGTGATTATTTTTTTAAGCACTATGAGAATGAGTCATTTACACTAAGAGGAATCTTTTAGGAATTTTGAGTATCAAAAACTTTTAGCACTCCCAAAACTGTGATTAGGGAATTGGGGATGAATTAGACCCATTGGATTAATTATCCTGTGATAATATAATTCATATACACCGTGAGCGTGTGGCAAGCAGGGGACTGTCAGGTCTAAGAGGACTGTTGGGGTGCTCCCAGTCAAGCTGTGCATGTACAGGATGGTTCTGAGGCTACGTTAGACTTTGAGCAAATGCAGGTATCCTGGCTTCCCTCTGAAGGTACACCCTGAACATCCTTGAAGACATTGGTGGTGGAGAGAAGGTCAATGATGAAATCATTGTCAGCTGGGTCAATGAAACACTGACTGCAGCTGGGAAGGATTCAACCATCTCCAGTTTCAAGGTACAGGTTTTTTTGTTAGAAGTCTCTGCTTAGGAGTCTCTTAGTGTGTTTGTGTGTGTTATATACGTTACCTGTATATAGACATGTATGCGCATACATGCACACACTACATCATGATATAATTAACTACATAGTTTGATTATTTTTCATTCCCTCTCAAAGGTGTGTTCAGATATACAGATTATATTCAAGGGGCTTTATTATGAAAAGATAATAGAAACATGATATGAACATAACAGGAAACACCTTGAATGCCTGTTTGACGTAGGAGATCAAAATATGGAGCCAGGAATGTTGATTGGAATTAAGCAAGAGCTGCTGTGCTATTAATTATTAAACAATAGCAATTACATATGACAGTATTAAAAAGAATAATAGCAATATGTTTATAATCTGGTAGTCCCATTCAGGGGTACCTTGCTCTATGTTGCAAGGCACCATATATACACAGAGACAGACCAATTCCAGAGAGCTTCCAATTTTGCTAATGCATCTGCGACACTTCCCAAGCTGGGGAACACTCAGTGGATGCAAATCAGCAGTTTGTGCCAGGCAAGGACAGATCCATCAGACTTCATGTAATGAGCCCAGGAGCCACACAGCTGGTTCCTCTCACACCAGTAGACATGCATCAGTGTCATCTCCTCATGGGCTGCAAATTCACTAGCCCAGCACCCCATCTTTTGCTTTAATGATGTCACATCCATTGGGAACCACCCCCCCCCAAAAAAAAACCGCAAACAAAACAAAACCCAACAACCCTGAGATTCTTGAAAACCTTGAGGTTCTTAGTCTGCCTTAGATGAAAAATGTTGCTAAGTAGCCCTTTGTGATGATCTAAATGATATTTGACTGAGCTGTCCATTGCTCTTGAGCCTAGACTCTGTCTTTGTGGGAGATCTGTCATCCTGTTCCTAGATCTAATTGCATTTTTCATCTGTGCAGGATAGCAAAATCAGCACCAGCATGCCAGTCCTGGATCTCATTGATGCCATTCAACCAGGATCAATCAAATATGACCTCTTGAAAACAGAGGACCTGAACGATGAGGAGAAGCTAAATAATGCTAAGTACGTTCATGCCAAGTGACACTTAACACCAGTTACCTGCTGAGGCTTGCCTAACTCTGTCTTTGAAAACTGCTCTGCTATCATTCTCATCTGGCACAACCTCAACTCAAATACCTGCAGAGTTAGAGGCATGAAGGCCTGGCGTTATGCAGTAAAAAAGACTATCAATGGAAATGAAGTGTGTAATGTTATAATTCCTCCTTTATATTTCCCTTGAAGGGATCAAAATCACTTGGCTTCACAAGCTCCTATTTTCTCTTATTAAATTTAAAATTCCTTCAGAGATCAGGGAACAATGCCAACAATAGTGAGCCATGGAAACCAGTGATTAGAGGTCATGATACCTCTCTAGTCACATACAGGTGGAACAAGGGCATATTTAAGAGAGAAGGGGGAGGACAGGATTCATGACTGAAAAACTGGTTTTATGGATGTGGAGATTGATTTTTTTTTTTTTTTCCTGAGTACAAAACATTTCCTAGCAGACAGCCAGTTCTGGAGGCATCTCTCTTTCCTTTCAGTGTTATACAGGTCACCTCCCGGTCTGATCATCGGTTTAACTTCTCCTTTGCTATGTGGCAACTACAAAAGAGAAAAGGATGACTGTAAGACAGGCAGAGCTGACATCATTTTTATAAAGACTTTTCCCACTTTTCTTTTTCCCTTCCATTTCCTGCCATCTGTTCTCTTTCTTTCCTTACAATCTTACACGTGCTTCTCTCTGTACTTAATTTTTTCATCCCTCTGCTGATGTTTTCCTCTTTTCCTCCCCTTTCTTCCCCCTCCAACATGTTTCTTTGCATTTAGGGGAGAATTTCACAAATGTATGTGTTCTGCAGTGGGAAGAACCTAGGATTTTCTAGCTTTTTTCATAAAAAATAGACAGAAGAGACCCACTGGAGAACAGCCAGTAGCCGTGCACCAGTGCACTCTGAGCAGGGAGATGGGAAGGTCAGTTTGCAAATTCTGGGTATGACTCAAGCAGAAGAAAAGTCACTGAAAGTTGATTTCTAACAAACAACACTGTTCACCACCACCATCAGCCCTCTGCTTTCCATCTGTGTTAATTTGTTTATGTGCAAAGACTGAGTCGCAGAGATTGAGGGGGAGCAAGACCAGAATGGCTGGTTGTGAGGATAATCTTTCAGGGGATGGGAGACTGTATGCTTCAAACCAGAGTTTGACCCGCAGTCTCCCAGGCTGCAGGTAATCAGTTCTCTAACCATCAGGGAATGCACTTTACCTTTTACTAGAAATGTAGTTCTCTGTGAACCTGCCTGTCTCATTCATTCCATAGAAAAGTTTAATTTTGATGTATCAGTAAGAAAGTTCGCAACCCACTGTGGTATTGATCATGTATAAAACTTCTTAACAGAGGAAAATTATTGCTACTGCACTAATTCCTTTCTCTTTTTTTTTTCTTTTTCCCCAACCCTGCAATGCAGATATGCCATCTCCATGGCGAGAAAAATTGGAGCCAGAGTCTATGCCCTTCCAGAAGACCTGGTTGAAGTAAAACCCAAAATGGTGATGACAGTGTTTGCTTGCCTTATGGGAAAAGGCATGAAGAAAGTTTAAAGCACAAAAGACTTGTACTGATGCCTGGTATTCAGTCTTTTGATTCCTTCAAACTGGATGCTCTTCTCTGTATCAAGGAAATACGCAGGGTGCTCATGCTTTTAAGGCATGAACGTTATACACAGTTCCAGATCATACACAAGTTGTGTATCCACGTGTATCCAGGAAATGTCTTGTTTTGAACAGTAATATGTGCTTGATTTCTTTGCCTTATTTTCCACTTTCCCAGATATAAGCATTTCATATTCCTGAATAAGTTTTCAATAACAAGGCCTATACATATCCTTTTATTAATGGATACCAGGGGGTTCTGTCAGGGATCACCCGAGGATCTTTGTCTTGAGAGGAAGAGACAGCTTTTAGGATTATGAAATGTTATATACTGCTTCTTGCCTGAAAATGTCTTCATGCTTTTGGTAGTATTTCTGCCATACTTTCCTTCGGTTTGCACCTAGGATAACAAAAGAGGTTTCCCCAAGCCAATGCTGGTATTAGTGACTATATTTTTGGAACAGTAGGATCCTCTTAGGAAACTCTTCTGGAAAAATGGGCAGTGCTTGGGGTCTGTGATGTGTTGCTGGTATGTGAACTGAACGGTACTTTTCCCTGCAAGTCATGCCTCTCCCATCAGTGGCATTACTCACAGAGTACATTACTACTAACTGCAAAAAACATGCCATAACCTAGCCCTCCAAGCACACCCAAGCTCTGGAACCTTTTCAAGAAATGCTCTCCAAAAAATAATTCATTTTGATGTCATAATACACTTACTTAAAACATAAGCAGATTGTAAAGCATGATAGAAATGAAAACCACGTTAAAGAAACTGAGGGGATATACTCAGTAGCAATATGATAAGAAGTGAACCAAAGGGATGCAGAATGACATATTTATGTAATGAATAAAAATTAAACTCTCTTAACTTCACAGACTTGCACTCAAAGGGCTGTGGCCCTGATTCAGGAGAGGATTTAAATCTTTGCTTCCATATGAAACACATACTAAAATGCTTCCCTGAACCCAGGCTGGGATCCTCAATGGAGCTATGTCAGCATAGCTTTGTGGCTAACAAGGTGCTGTCAATTTGCTTCAGTCGAGGATCTAGCCCTGTCTATGGATAGCTAGTGGGATATATTTGCACTGAATCTCTTCCTTGGCATGAGTCATTTACTGTTCTGGCCTTTACGTGGATTTTACTGTGGTGAAATGCAGAAGGAGGGAATTTTGCCTTAATGCAATCCTGTTGACACAGTCTCAGTTCCCTCCCTCTCTCCCTCCCTCCCCTCCAGCCCCTTCAGAATTGCCTTAATGAAGAACCAGTATTGCAATGACATGAAAAGTCTCTCCAAATAAAATGTTCTATAAAGCCAAATGTGTAGTCTTTGCTTTTAGTAATGCATGTGCTAATGGGGAAGTGTGTACCATATAGTTGAAATAGTGACAGATTAAAAAAAAAAACAAAAGCAAAAAAAAAAACACAACCCCAAAACAAACCCAAAAAAACAGCTGTGGGCTTGCTAAGGATTTGTCTTCCGTATTGTTACTGAAACCACAGATTGCAGAAAGCAGTAAGAATTAATTCCTAGGTCATTTCTGAACATGCCACTCTGAGACACTGGCAAAGATGGGACATTGTGTTGGCTGGACCTGCAGCCTGACTCAGTACGATTTTCCCCATTCAGTGCAATATCCGCCATCCTCTTCCTTTGCTCATATACCCATAAACTTTGCTTCTTTAAACATTCTGCGATGCAAATGTGCTACTTGGTTTCTGTACTAATGGCCAGATCCTGTTCCTGATCAGATCTGGCTGCCCTGTTCCTCTCATGAGCCTGTGTATTTAATACAGGGTGGGAAAGGTACAGTGTCCTAAGAACCGTTACGTCATGTCACAATATTTCCCGGTGCTGGCAGAGGAGGAGAACACCTTGAGTGTTACACAATGGAGATGTCACCCCAGCTTATTGCCCAGCACGGAGTAGCTCCCAGAGCATCCCCCCTCGCTGCTCCTCCTCCTTTCAGGTGTAGGAGCCGCAGTTGCCATACAGGAGGGCTGGCACTGAAAAGGCGGCTGCTCCTCCCTTACGTTGCCTTGGGAGTTCTGCAGAGGTAAACCAGAGAGAGGAAGCTGCAGGCAGAAACTGTGACCACAGACAACATTTCTCTCGGGTGGGATGACCATGTTTTTCCTGTGTGCTGCATGCATGTGTGCATGTTTTCAAACTGCAGGGGCCATTTTTGGCTGGATAGACAGTGTAGATCTGAAAGGGTCAGGTAATCCTGCCTGAAGACAGCCCTGTTCTGGGTTTCCCATCTCAAGGAGATGCCCTTGCCCCAGACTCAGGGGCAGATGTGAGCAATGAAGTAGGTGATGGATGTGAGACAGTAGCAGCACCAGGGTGTGAGGAGGGACTTTTCCCTTGGTCCCAAATGAATGCAGGCACTTGCTGTCCCCAGAGAGAAGAAGGGATTTTCAGGTATTTCCCATTCACCAGCCCTTAGCAACTCAGTTTTTTGCACAGGGGTAAGACTTTTAGAGGAGACTGCTGGGGGAGTCAGGGAGTGGAGCTTTCACACACCATGCATTTCCCATAGGCAAGATGTAGGACTTCAGGGACCCTGGAGATGAAATCCTGTCTCTAGCTCAGGCTCTGGAGAGGGGCTAGTGACATTCGCTGTTTTTCCAAGCACATTTTGTGAAGAGGGCTGCTTTTCTTCCTCCTCAGCATCCCAGCCCTGGAGCCAGGCACCCTGCCATACAGCCCTCCCTGTTGCCAGTCCCCAGCTGCGTTTTGGGGCACTATCTCTGCACCTCAACCTGCAGCTCTGCACCAGCGGTGAGGCCTGGCCCCAGCCCTCGCATGGCTGCAGCAGGGAGAGCAAACCACGAGATGGCAGCCGCTCTGTCTGGAGTTTCAGAGACTGGCACGTGTGAGCTCTGAAAACGCTCTCCTCTGGGAAATGGAGAAAAAATGGGATATTTAACCCTAGGCAAAATACTAGTACCTGTCAGCATGCAAAAGGGAGTAGGCAGGGATACTATAGTAAATGCCTTACCAGATCTTCATCCCTGTCTCTATAATCTCCCATGAAAAATAAATCTGTCATGGATAGATTTAGGAAGAGCTACATGCTGGTACAGGAGTATAAACATTTTCACTTTTCAATGCGTCTCTGTTTAATTGGGTATTCTTGTTTATTTGATGGACTTGAGGGTTTGCTCTCATGAACTGGTAATAGCAGTTTGTAATACAGCTCCCAACAGATGCTGAAGGGGTTAAATCCATGACAAACATCACAAAAAAAAAAAAAAAAAAGAACACCAAAAACCCAGATCTGGTATTTTTTGCTATTGCTTTTCTCCAACTTTTTCCACCATTCTTAGAGAAAGCAGATGTCTTTGGGATTCACTCCCAAATCAAGCTGGCTTTGTAAGCACTTCCATTATTCATTTTCATTGCACAATTAATCATAATTTTCAATGCTTCAAAAAGGCTTAGACACTCATATGAATAAAAATAAAGCATCAGCAGTTAGACTAACTAGGAGCAAAAACCATGAGGGCACTCAATCCACATGCTTCAGGGTACAGTCTGATCACCAGATGGACTCAGAAGGAAATATCCCCCCATAGTGTAGTAAAGGATAATTAGGTGTATGATGAGGATTTTACACCTTCTAGTAAATCATCTATCCTGAGTAGAAACCCTCTATTCTGGCCTTAGAAAGGGGATAGGAAGCAGTATGGCTGGCTGCTGTGCTCTTGTACAGATAAAGTCATGTTTCTGCTTTTTCCAGAGATGGAATTGAACCAAAACCCCAACCTGACATCACTCCTCCTTCCCAGTGCAGCTTAATTCTGCTGTGAGCCTGATCACAAACTTCAGGTCTTGGTGTCCGTTGCTGCCTAACTGAGCAGCAGCTTCTGTCTGGCTCCCTCTTGGAAAACAGGACCCTGTCTCTGGCAGATGACTCCAAAAAGCACATGAGCAGCACTGGTCCTACAGCAAGTACTCAGCAACCCCTGCTTTCAGCTTGATGGAGAAACAGATCCTCCTGCCTCTGATCTTGCAAATTCATGTGTTGAGTTGCTACTGTAACTCCCCAGCTTCTGCTGCTTCCGGCAGCCTCCTTCACCATCTGGAGAATGGACTTGTCAAGAATTTGGGGTTGTTTTCCTCCAAGCTGTTCAGTCACTTTAAGCCCAGTACTTTTCAGGCAAGCAGACACCAGCACTGCTGAATGCCTGAGCCTTATTGCCTGCTGTGTGGTGAGCAATGTCAGAGTTAAAATTTATCCACAAACCTAAGAAGCTGTTCATTAAGCAAGACAGGAAACAGAGGAGCCCCTTGGTAACATGCCCTCCCTTGGTTTTGCAGCCCTGGCGAGAAAACCCTGCATGTCTGAGAGGTGGTACCTTAGGTGCACCAGTCGCTCCGTGCCTTCTCCTCAAGACCTGCTTCTGCCTGGGTGCTAGTGAAACAGTCCTGTGGCAAGTCACATGCCAGCAAAAGGCTCGATCAACCAGCTGCATCAGTGAAAAGTAATAGAGATCTCTGAGGAGGGATGCAGGCCCTCACCAGCAGCCCCACCTCCACTGCTTGCTGCACTGTCAAATTACGTTTCACATCAGGGAAATGCAGTGGCCCTTAATGCTTCAGTTCACTTCTCTGACCAACATGAGGAAATGCTGCCCACGTGGTGATGAGACATTGAAAGACAGTCAAATGCCCCCAGAAACTTCCCAAATTTGCTCCTGGAGCTGAATTCTAGAGATATATTTTCCACTAATTTTAGAGGTCGCGAACTGGGCTTAATGGGACCTGTACTGTCAGAAACCTCCTTAGCCTGCCAAGCTTTACAACATGTGTGAACCACCTACTAATACAGGTTGAGTCTCTGCTGACCTGGTGGCTTCCATTTGGGAGCACCCAGAGGCTTTGAGCTTAGTAGAGGAACACATTCTCATAAGGTCGTTTCACTCCACAGCTCTCATACAAGCTGGGCAGGGGGATACCCAGCACCAAGACAGAAATCCCTCTCTAGACTACGGTGATCTTCTAAAGGCTTGGAAATGACACCCCAAACAGGAATCATGGGGCTTTCAGAGCCTGGTCCTTGGATGCAGATTGCAGAAGCTTTCAGCACAGATGCCCTCAGCTGCCAGAGCAGTCACACCATGCTGGGCTGGAGCAGCTATACAACCCTGGCACTGCTTTGCTGGGGGTCCGCAACTGCAATATTGACAGTGCACTGTTGGAAAGCTCACCTCTCCCCTTTCCCAACCCTGGATGGACAGAAGAAAAGTCAAGTGCCTGTTTGGATGCATTTGTACAGAGCTGCTCCACTGGGACAGTGACAAGTCTCTGCAGCGTGTACCTGCTTGCACAGGCCGGTGGTCAGCATCGTCAGAGACTGAGACGTGCCTCTCCGAGGTGGGGACCATACCAGCCGAGAAGGGTGAATGAAAGGTGGCAGGAGCTTTGCTCCATGGAGCTGCTCTTCACCAGCATCCTCAAACAGGTCCCGGAATCCTCCAAAAGGAAGGAAGCCCAAAGGAACGGCCCACTCTTCTAACCTCTGCCAGATGCCACACAAGCAATGTGAGCAAGGGCAAGCAGTGCAGAGAAGAGCAGCAAATACTGCAGATGCACTCAGAGATGGGCAGAACAGATCACTGCTCCGGGGCTAATTGCATTCCTGACATGTACATACATACCTACGTACATAGAGAGGGGGACAGGTGCCCCATTGGCTTGTGCCTTAGCCAAAGTGTGCTCTCTGTAGGTGGTACTTGGAGCACCTTTCTCAAGTGCTCAGATGATCTGCCTGGAATGGTCCTGTGGCTCCCTTTGATACCCTTTGTTTAGCAAAATTAAACTTGCTTTGCATGTGCTCCTTGTTAAGATACTGGCAAAAAAATCAGTATCTACTGGCAATAAGAGAACATGAATCCCTTGGACAACATGTTATTTGGGTGGGAGTTGATAATAGACCTTCAGGAAACAGAGCTCATGAGGAAAGTGTTTAACCAGTACAGACACCTCCTCACCTCCCCAAAACAGCACTTTCATTACAGCATCTTTCTGTCTGCTGACCCTGCAAAGCTGAACAGCAAAGAATGTAAAATTTAAAAAAAAAATAAAGTAGGTTGGCTCACAAAGTGAACATGTATTTTCAGCCTCTGCTCATACCTATCAGCCATGATTTAAACATACAGCCTGTACAGCACTCACTTGGGGATCAGAGGTCCGTTTCCTCCCAGGTTAACCCATCATTTTCTAGCACAGGTAGCACCTGATTTTTATATTTGGGAATAACGTGAGGGAGAAATGCCAGAACCACAGAAATTTAGACATAGTCCAGACTTCCCCTCTTGGTGGTTTCATGGGCTGCAAAATTGTTTCCAGAATGAAATGACAGAGGTTGGTGACATTGGTCATGTATGTAAATTATCACAGTGTCCTACAGAGATTAATTGGTTCATGAATAAAGATGAGGAGCTGAGGTGTGCAGGGAGAAATCATTTATCAATTATATGCCTCGGAAAACTGAAAGATGATGCGGCCTTAACGGCTGAATGGGTTTGAAAGGGAGACTTGTAAATTGAGTTCTAATTCTGTTCTGCCGCATTCATTATGAAGAGCTGTTAAACTAATTGCATTCTTGTGTGGTTCATGAGCAACGGCACTCAGCTGCACCACACAGCAAGCAACGGAGATCAGAGTTTAGTTAGATTTTAGTCATCCTTTGCCTCATGTAGGAAGGATGCTGACCGGTTACCTTTGGCCTTATAAGTAGTGATATCACACCAAAAAAAAAAAAAGGCAAGAGCCTGTAAATATTTTTCAGCAGATTAATTTTGCATTTGACTCTGAATTTAAAGAACCAAGAAGGACACCACGGACTCACTCGGCTTTTGTGTTCTGCTTCAGTCACATGGATCCATCGGCATGATTACCGATCCCTGGAAGGACTCATTGCTGATTAATTGGAAACAAGAGGATTCTGGAGGATGCAAACAATTGCAGAATATGGTAATCCCAAACAGGGAAAAGGATCTGAGGGATGTGGCTGCTGATAACTGCTGACCTCTGCTCCTCCTGCCCCATCTGTGTGCTTGTCAACAGGTTTACTGTTACAGACAGTACCAACCTAGCGTGGGCTCTGGCACATGCTGAAATACAGACTCAGATCAGAGAATCTCAATGCAGGATGAGGCTTGCTATTTAAAATCTTGCTGCTGGACACTTTGCAAGCCCTGGGATCAAAGAGGATAACCACACTTAGGTCCTGGTTGAGCTTCGAGGAAATCTCATGACACTCGGTTGCTGAAAGCCAAGGGTGCCTGCTGCAACTGCTTGAGACCATCTGGCTGCAGCAGTTCAAGAAGTACCTCCTTTGACTTGTTTTATCTGACCGCTTTCTGAGGTCTGGCTCTCCTTCGCCAGCAAGAGCAGCTACAAGAGCCCAGCACGATGGCCAGGCACAGCCCAGCATCTCAATGTATGCTGGTGCCGAGGGTGCTTGAGCAATGATAGATACCCCGATTTAGCTGGGACACAGATGCCTGGACTCTTCTGCCCACCTTTTTAGGCATTGAATTCTTAAACCACCACACCAAGATGTGCCAGAGCCTCATCTGGGTGAGGTACATCATCTATACAGCATCCAGAGGACATTGGTGTTACTACATATGAATGTGGAGAGGGAGGGGAAAGACAGCAGGTTCAGACAAAAGAGAGGAAATATCTCTTTAGAATTGCCTTTAAAGTGTGATTATACTTTAAAAAGCAATATAGTGATAGCACCAGGAGGCTTTATATACTGCCAGTCCTAATTCCCACATGGGTAGTTTTCAACAAAGAAATAAAGAGACTACTTGTTAATTACCTGCTCTGAAAACTAGGACCTGATCATCTCTTTTTAAATAAAAGCAGGTGCATGTCCCAAAGCTACTCTAAAAGTTAACAGAAACCAACACAGATGGAACTGTTCCCCATTACTGCAAGGCTTCTGGTCACATCTGGTACCGTAAAACTTGCAGGCAGCAGTTCAGCATAGCTCGTGGTCTACCCAGTGTAGAAGTAATAATTAATCCAGGTGCAGCAAAACCTTTGAACTTGGCTAGAATTTTCAACCAAGCAGCTCTTCATCAGGGAGTGCTGATTCATCAGAAATGAAAAGGGTTGCTGGAAAGGCTCAGTTTTGATTAATTTCCCAATTAGATAAAAATATATTTGTTCAAGAAAGGAAGCTTTCAAACGGCTGAAATCTCCCCTTACAACCATTCTTAAATTGAATCTTATTTCCTCCAGCTCTTAAAAAAAGAGCATAGAAGGGCAAGTTAATTTGCAATAAAATTATGAAAAAACCTTGAAGTTGAGTAAAAATCAAACAATGGTTGAAATTATCAAAATGAAATGTTTTGATTAACTCATTTGTTTTTTATAGTTGCCCTTCATAGTGTTTTTCAAGACTGATTTTTTTCTTCCCAGCTTATGTGGGAAATATTTCCCAGGTTCTGGGACATTCCTGAAGCTTAATGAACAAATTACCATTGTAGGTAGAGCAAGTATATCTTAATTTATTACTTCTGTAGCCCAGAACACCACATATTGCTTCTGACCATAACAAGGACCTGAAGTGTCCAGGCTGAGGGAGGGAGATGGTAGACCGAATCCATGGGATTCACTAGAACAATTGCAGCCTCCTACCTCCAAGCGAGTCACCCCAGATCCAGTGGCCATGAATGGGACCAGGTGTTTTAATACACTCTGAGACGTCTACAGGAGGTCACAGATGAAATGCTCCCCAAAAGTACCCTCTTCTCTGTAGTGCCTAAGCAAGCAGCACGAGATGGCTCGCTCAGATATAGCTGTCTGCACTGGGAAGGGCTAATGTTAGAGGAGACGATTCTGTCTTCCTAAGTGGATGAGATGAGCGGATGGGGGAATCTCAACATAAGTCAAAGGACAAATGATATACCCTAACAGCTGGGTGGATGCAGGGAAGTTAATGCTTAAGTTTGGTATTTAAATACATTCCCATCCCTTTCTATTATGTCAGTAGTTTTGGGGTTTTTTACTAATGTTCTGCCTGGGCATGACTAGAGCACTCCTCAGCAGCCCACCTTTGGAGGTAATCAGTGTATAGCTGATTGCTCATTAGAGCAAACCAGAGCAATACAGTATTAATAGATCATATTGGGAAAGGAAATCTGACCATCTCAGAAATTGAACTGTCACAGACATTGTCTTTGTGTGTGACGTGTGTCACACACAGATATCTTTGTAATGGGAACCTCCATGCTTTCAAAAATCAGTTCACTTTATGGAGGTGCTTACTGACCAGGAACCTCATTTTAGGCACCCAGATTCAAACAGTTTGGCTGTTGCTGGTGGGGTGGTAGTGCTGGGATGGAGTGAGGGGCTGTAGCGGGTGTGGAGCTGCCATTTAGTCACGCAAGGACAGTGACCAAAGCTGGTGAGGAGGATGCTGTCTGCATTGTTTAAATACTAATGGAAGGGGGAAAAAAAGCAGAAAGATGATTGATCCAAATAAGCAATATCCAGCACAGGCTTGAGAGGCAATGGGTTTGTGTCCTACCTTGAGTCGTGAGACCTCTGAGGTTTTCAGACAAGCAAGAGGCATGGAGAGATACATTTTTGCCTTCTGGTCAGTCACATCTTCCATTTTATTCTTCGTTTATTTTTTGATCTTTCATCCTACGTTTACTTTTCCATTTATTGGGTTTTAACCTGTGCAGTGCCCTAACTACCACAAGACTCTAGTTTGTCCTGCCCTCAGAATTTCCTCTAATGCCTTTAGTTTCCTCAAGCACTCGTTTTTCTTGGGTTTGTGTTTGTGTGTGTGTGTGTGAAATATTTCCAATGCATATCAGAAACCAAAAAGCAAGTAGGAAAACAGCAGCTTTCAAACAGTGTGTGAACCACCTCTGTGCAACAAGCCGGAGAACCAACAGGAAAAGCAACCAGCGTACAAAAATGTCTGACACCTACCCTTTGTCCAAAACTTTCTTCACAGGTAGATAGCAGAAAGCGTTCCCTTTTCCCACTTAATTAACACTGTAAGACATAGAGAAATATGATCCTTTTCTTTCCTTTGTTACCAGCAACCCCACTCCCATCAGCTTTTCAATCTATTCTGTTACACCTATCCATTTTTTCTTTAAATTCATATCTGTGCATCAGACATTGCCAGATGAAAATGTGCCTGGATGACCATATTTTGTCTCCTGCATTTTATCCTCTGTTAGCAGCTTCCTTTTGCCTACGTGAGGGAAGAGCATCTGAACCATCGGTTTAGAAATCAACCCCTGTGGCAGAGTGCTGCCCACTGCCCTTGCGGGGAACGGCCTCTGTAGCGTACCAGAACTTCCTCTTTGTTTGAACAACATCTAGAAAAGATAAAATAGGAACTACAAAATCTAGGTAAGGTGTCAGTGATTTAGCTTCCTGTGCCTTTTTTTTTTTTTTTCCCCTTCTTTCCCTTTGATGTCTGGTTTGTGCTCTACTTGGGGATTTTCAGTGTCAGTGTGTTTTCACAGGGACATTAACCCCAGGGTACTCACTGGGGAGTGATTCACCTCTGCTGACTTCAGCCATCTAAAACTTAGCTGTCTGGCTTCTTAGAGCAGGTCTGCCCTGCAAAATAAGAAAGAGCCAGGACTGAAGTTGAGCTCAGAGCCCTGATTGCCTGATCACTGGCTCTGATCTGGACCACTCCAGAGCTGTTTTAGAGGAGGCTGGTTGATACAATTTAGCCCATGTTACCTAACCTAAGCTCCAGGGCTTGCTCCCAGGCATTTTTCACCCAGTTGTATAGCTATAACCCTAAGCTACACCTACAGCATCAAATAATTTAGTTCCCCCATTCACACCCCGGTCTTGGCTCCCTGGTGTCCTCACTGCACGTATGTTGATTCACTCCTTGGTCCTCTTCTGGAATGTATTCTCTCTGGAAGAAAACCATGTTGTGTTTCTGGGGATCACTCACCTTTTATAAAAACCTTTTATATCAGACAGCAGGTTTGGTTCCCTCATTCTGCACGGATATGACATGCTCAGCCAAGTTCTGACAGGGTGGATCTGATGCTGGACATGTAAATGAGAAGTTCTCCTCTGCAAAGGGTGCCATTAGGGTGTTTGCTTATCAGTGCCGTGCCTGGAACTGTTATGTTGGTGCATGGAAGAAAAGGACTTGGACCATGATAGTAAACTGTGTCCTAGTTAAGTTGGATTTACAGTTCAAGCACAGAATATAGATGGAGATCATCTATCCTGGACATGTCCAATCCATTCAGTTTTTTGGCATGTCCTGTCTGGACAACTGTGGATAGAAATATGAGAGGCAAATCTTGGGGCATGCAAAAATTAATAATAATGAAATGAAGAGTCACTGGTACTTTTTCTTGAAAAGCTAATCCAGTATGACATGGAAAATACACGGATGTCAGAATATCACAGAAAAGATATGGATGGATGACATCAATATGAGCAGGACCTCCCCAGGGAGCTCTGTCATATTGACATAGCCACCAGGAGCTTGGGGTTGAGGTGAGAGACAGTATTACATTTTAACCACTCTTTAAATAATGTTTTTGAAATCAATAATGTGAGTCCTGAACCCTCCTCAGCTTTCCAATTGCATTTGGTTTCACTGTGGATACAATGAAGATGAAGTATTACCTGCTCTTTTTTACCCTTTTTATCTGGATTCAAGAGAAACATGTCTTCACCATTCCAACGTAAGTATCTGCTGGTGCTACTGGGCTTTTAGTGTGTGGTGAGTGGGACAGGGAAAGTATTGAGGCAAAATAACTCCAAGTTGCATAAGAAAACATTTGGCAAAGGTTGACATTTATTTATTGCTCTTGTAATTGGATATGTGGTTCAATTTAACATATAGATGGTAGAGGAAATGAAATTATTCTAAGTCTTCTTTGCATCCATAAATCCTATGTTTTTAATCATATTAAAACTATTCTTTTCGGTCTAAGTGCAAATCAATTCTGTTCATTCAGTGCTTTTGAATGCCAATAAAGGGCATTCTGAAACTTAATGGGAAAAAATAATTTGCTTCATTTGCCTTAAAACAAGATCTTAAATGAATTACTTCTTGAGGTAGAAAGAGAAACCATTTCAGAAAGTGCTAACAATCTGTTTTCTTTCTAAAGCAGCTTTTATGATGGTTTTTCCAGTCATAAATCATTTTTGAATAACCATTTGGTATTTCTACAATGTTTCAGAAGCAGCTTTATTGTTACCTATCGATAAACTTCAGAAATGCCCTGAAACCAAATGCTTTCTTAAAACATGAGAAAATATGTCAGAGACAAAGACAGGCAAAGTGCTTTTATTTTCTGCATGTACAGCTGGTTGAAAAACATGAAATGTTTTAATAGGTAGAACTAAAAGAATAAGCCCCTCATGTGGTGGTATTAAGCAAGCTGAGCAGCCTACAGGAATCACGGTTAAACACAATCTACTCCCAGGACTGAAATATCTACACCAATAATAGTGAATTATGTCTCACAGCCCTTCTGCGACACTGCACCACACGCCAGTGGCAGACCTGTGACAAGTGAACACCTCTGAGTCCATGCCTTAAAAAGAAGATCTTTCATCTCTGTTTGTGTTGCAATCATATTTTGTTGTGGATTGCTACGGAGGTGTGAGGGTTAGAGTAGGGGGACACTTAAACAAGTTTTAGGTGAATTCAGTGGAGCAATATTGCTCTGTGCTACTTGAAAGTTCATTTATTTCATGTTTGAATAAAACACGGAATACCTGACCCTTACAGAACAATATGGCATTTCTCATTGGAAAGCATGAGTCTAATCCTCCAGGCCCCGGTTATGAAAATGGATAAAATAATGAGATTTTAAAGGTGATATATTATATCTGACTTTTCACTTTTATTTGAATGCTAGTGTTGGAGGTTTTAACAGCCATGTATTAAAGCTTCCCCTTGCAAGGTTATAGTGTGATTACTGCACCCAGACTTCTAAGAAAATACCAAACATTGTGAGACTTCTGAAAGAGATGATGCGCTGGAAAGACACCTAGCTCACTTGTAGGGAACTGGAGAGCCAGCAAGGCAAGAGAAAAGAGAGCCCACAGGCAGCCACCTGTGATCCAGGCAGACAAAGAGTGTACATGGTCCAGGAGGAGAGGAAGAAGGTGCTGGCAGTACTCTTCTAGTGACACTACCTGCTGAGGGCCAGGGTAAGACGTCCAGCTGGAGGTAAGCAGGGAGGCCTCTCTTCTGGAGATGTCATTCAGAAAGGACATGCAAGGTTTAAACGAAGCCAGGCTGTGAGGATGGGGAGACACATCCATGCTGATGCCTTGGTTTTGTGGGGCTGTGTGGTACGCAATGCTGACGGCCTTCCTGGTGACTGAGAAATGCAGTGGAGAGGAGAGGTGAAGAGACTGAGATGTCTGCACAGAACTGGAACTAATTCATGTCTATTTGTGAGATGGTGGCCAGGGCCCCTGTCTGGGATTCATCTGACTATACAAGCTTTCTGCACAGTTCTGCATAGGAACAAGACCCCTTCATCTTCCTGTACAGCTAGTGGAGAAAAATATGTGTATTTAGGCTATAAGTCATTCCAGTTTAGCACACACATCTAAATTATCTCAGGTTAACTGGACCTTGAAAGTGTCTGTTTCTTTATTAAGAGACTGACTAGCTCAGATGAAATATCAAAACCATCTAAAATGAACTGTAATGCATCCCACTCACTCTGTCATAGCTACAGGATAAGACCTGAGCATTGCAGTGTGGGGATGGCAGCTGGACTTCTATTTACCCAGAAATAAAAGGGAAAGTAAAAAGAGTTGGGGAACAGTGATAAAGCCCAGCCCCTGGTAGAAAATTGGAGGAGGGAAATGAGAGAGATCCTGTTAAGGACAACAAAGAGCAACCAGGGAAGCAAAGTATGAGGGCAGAAAGTGAAAGAAAAGAGGTGTGTTCCAGATGAACATGTCCAGCTGTACCAGGGCAGCAGGCAGGGCAAGGAAGCTGGGGGTGGAGGGTTGTTTCTGAGATTGCTATAAAGGCAATAATTACAGCTTTTGTCTAGCTGTTTTCTAACAGGAGTGGGGCAGAAGGCAGATGAAAGAGGGTATAAGGCCAAATCGAAGCAGAGGAACTGAGAAGCCCAATGACTATAATTTCAGCTGTCAATACTTCCCATGATAAACATGACTACAAGAGCAAGGGCAGAACTTGGATCAACGTGTTCAGTGTACTCAGGTCCTACTAACAAGAGCTACTACCAGTG
Organism: Podiceps cristatus; assembly: GCA_000699545.1. NCBI lineage: Eukaryota > Metazoa > Chordata > Aves > Podicipediformes > Podicipedidae > Podiceps > Podiceps cristatus. Next base: position 67,353 of record KL271090.1, read on the forward strand.
AGGAATCGCTGCTACCTACCACCTGTCTAGTACATACGACACTCAGCTGAAATATTTGTGCAACAAACGATGGAGTACAAGTACATACCAGCTTCTTCTTTATGGTCCTCTCAGGCTGTGGGAACCATAGGATGAAACCAGATGCAGCTGCTCTTTTCAGGTCCCCGTTGTGAAGATTCCCACAGACACCAGAAAACAAATTCACTTTTAAAGTTATCCCAAACACAAGCTTTGGAGTGCATTTCCTAAAGAAATAGGCAAACTGCCAACCCTGCCTATCCCTGATTGTTTTTTGATGGTCTGTCAAATGATGTTGGAGGCAAAAATAGGACTGGTATATTGTTCACAGAATCACAGAATCACGGAATGTCTAAGGTTGGAAAGGACCTGTAAGATCATCAAGTCCAACCATCAACCAAAACCACCATGCCCATTAAACCATGTCCCACAGTGCCTCATCCACATGTACCTTAAACACCTCCAGTGAGATGACTCCACCACCTCCCTGGGCAGCCCATTCCAATGCCTCACCACTCTCTCAGTAAAGCAATTTTTCCTAATATCCAGTCTAAACCTCCCCTGCCACAACTTGAAGCCATTTCCTCTAGTCCTATCACTAGTCACTTGGGAGAAGAGACACACACCCAACTCCTTGCAACACCCTTTCAGGTAGTTGTAGAGAGTGATGAGGTCTCCCCTCAGCCTCTTCTTCTCCAGGCTGAACAACCCCAGCTCCCTCAGCCGCTCCTCACAGCACTTGTGCTCCAGACCCCTCACCAGCTTCGTTGCCCTTCTCTGGACACGCTCCAGCACCTCAATGTCCCTCCTGCAGTGAGGGACAAAACTGAACACAGCACTCGAGGTGTGACCTCACCCGTGCTGAGTACAGGGGCACAATCACCTCCCTACTCCTGCTGGCCACACTATTTCTGATCCAGTCCAGGATGCCATTAGCCTTCTTGGCCACCTGGGCACACTGCTGGCTCATATTCAGCCGGCTGTGAACCAACACCCTCAGGTCCTTTTCTGCAGGGGAGCTCTCCAACCAGTCATCCCCAAGCCTGTAGCATGGGGTTGTTGTGACCAAAGTTGTTGACTCTGCATGAGAAACAACAGCGATTGCTTGGAGCCTGGCTAAAAGTAGAAAAGATGAATCACCTGGTTGCCAGGTGCTGCCGGGTCTCTGCTTGAAGTCAGTCACAACAAGCTGTGGTAATCACATTATGTAGTTTGAAAACACTAGTTTTGACAGCCCTGCCTGTTTTCTTTTCAGGACAGCCTTTGCAGACAGGGCTGGCAGGGACTTCCACAGTGCCTGGTTTAGGCACTGCCACCAACACCACACGATTAGAGGGCTGAGAGACACCCCAGCCCAGAAAATGGAAATAGGAATCTGACATTCCCCCCGAGTCTTCTCCTACACAGATTATTTTATTTATATGTCCAATGTAATTTTGAACTACATGGCATGCAGAGCACTGAAGATCAAGGCTGGATTTATAATGCAAAGTGGTATTTTTCTTTCCAGAAAGTGAATTTCACTTCTGTCACCAGTGGTGGGGTCAGGCATGGAGCAGTTGGGAAGTACTATCTCATGTACAGCATGTCCAGACCATGGGTTTCAAGTAGAAGGGGAATATAATTGACCCGGCAAAGAGGGGTAGAACAGTGGTATAGACCAACCGAAAGCATACCTGGCAGAGGGACAGAAATGAGGAGATCAGAAGAACAGGGATGGAGAAGGAATGATGACGGTAGTAGCCTCCGCACATCTACAAAACATCATGTTTGGCTTTTGCAGGAGACTGGGAGGGCTCGTGTCTCTGCTGAACAGGCAGAGTCCGGTCCAGGCTAGTGTTCTGCTGCACACTAGATTAGCTGGGGCTGGAAGCTGTTGTGCTGGTGCCAGCTCCCAGGAGCAATCTCAGAGTCCAGCAGTAGATATTGGCTACCAAAGCCCTGCACCACCTCTTTCACGGATTTTACTGATTGGCAGAGCAGAGGCTGGAAAGGGGCTCAGCATCTTCACTACTGAATCTTCTTTGAGTTCATGGCAGACAAGCCAGGGAAGATGAGAAATGTCAAGCCTGCTTCTCTAATTTTGTGTGACCTAGAGTAGTTCCAAGTATCTGTGCTTTACTTAAATATCCTTGTTTTTCAGGGATGAAGTTTTGTGGGCTCTCCCACAAACAGACAAACAGGTCAAAGCCCTTCAGGATTTACTGAACACCACCCAGGTAAACAGATCACTGTCTCTCTGATGTCTAGGCCAAATTCTTCCCCCAAGTCCACTAATACTGCTTCTCCCCGCCACCCCCCAGAAAAATATTTAGCCTGCATTCATTCATTTTTTTCTAATAAAGCAACTCAGAAAATGCTTGCTTTTCATTGCTCCACTACTTTCTGATTTACATAAGGAGACCTCTCCTTCTGAATGTTATAGTGGTGCATTATATCAGAGCTAAGATTTCTGCAATTGATTTTGTGTACTAAGACAGTGAAAAACTGGCAAAGGACCAACGCACAGTAAGTAGAAACACTCTTGCTATGGAACCTCAGCACTTTAGACCAGTAGAATCTTGACCTATATGACTTGCACAGTTTTGAAGATCTGAACCGGACTTCTGTGGTATTTTTTTTTAAAGCAGCATTTAGAAGATAAAAATCTCTTAAGCAGTACTCTTTTTTTATTGCTTCTATCTGTCATTAGAGAGTATTTAATTATAATGAGGCATCCTTTCCTCTTCAACAGTATTTTCCCACTGTATTTAAACTTTAAAGCCAACACTCGGCAACAAAGGTATAACCATTCCCTCAACCAACATAATTTACAGGATGATTGAGGATGTGTCTCAGATGACTAAGAGCTTTTACCAGTGCCTATGCCCAGCCTTTCTCTGCCTTTCTTGGCTCCTCTTCATTTTGTGTCCACCCTAAAACCCTACTAGTCTTCTGCTGTCCCTCCTAGCATTTTCTGATTCTTCCCTTCAGTTCACACAAACCTTGATAACCTTCCTTGCTCTTTTCCACCTCCACATATCAACTCATATATCAACCTCCTTTGTTGTACCAAAATAAAGCTCCCCTCCTCCACCTTTTCCTCACCGCTGTCATTCTTCACTTTCTTGTGCACAGGAGCTCCAAGAAGCCATGAAGAACAACTGCAGCACATTCAGTGCAGAGAGAGCATGCGGTGGCTTCTACCAAGTCACATGTCAATATGCAAACTGAGCATTTTTCAAGGTTTATCAACTGACCATTTTTTTTCCATGGCTATGAATTGGGCAAGTTATAAGAAGGAAAGGGAAAGGGAATGGGAGAAGGAAAACAAAAGGGAAGGGGAAGGGAATGGGAAAGGGAAGACACAAATGGTACCTCCCAACAAATTTTATTGGTTACCATCTAGCAAAAAAAAAGAAGCAATTGAAAATTAGCATCTTACAAGAAGAATTACCAGGCTAATTATAGGTTCTACTCCTGCAAAAGTTGGAAAGGAAAAATCTGAACTGAAGGAAATGCTTTGTTCTTACAGCACACACCATGGATGGTGTGTAGCATCCATCGGAAGACCCAGATGCAGAAACCCCTACAACAGAGCCTTTTGTAGCTGCTCCCGGGGCAGTACTGACCATTGCAGATGATGGGTAAAGAGACCAATAATCTTATGCATCACTAAAGTTTCCCATCTACCCCCATTCACTGCTCTTCTCCCACCTCAGCTGTGTCAATCCAGAGTTCCTTAGTTTTTTGTATTCTCAATTAAAAGAATGCCTATACCAAAGAGAAACTAAATCTGAACGGTTGCACATCAGTGCAGACAGCAGGCTAGCCAGGGCAACAGGAAAATCAGTGCTGGGGAGATAAGCATCCAGCATGCTTCTCTGGGTTTCCCAAAAAATGCTGAGCCATGCGATGCTGTCGCTACCCTGCCAGAAATGTCTGAGATGGCTACACCGAGACTAGCCATTTGTAGAGCATACTGCAGTAATATAGCCAGGGCCCAAACGTCCTACCATTTATTGTTCCAAAGTCTTGATTAAAAGTTTTCTGTATGATTTTGCAGACACATTCTCTTTGTGAAATAAGTGACGTAAATAGTTGACAGCTGACACATGGTGCTCTAAGTTGAATATAATACTCCTGGTGCAACTGCACCAGAAAGGAAAACAACAACAGCAACAACCACCACCAAACAAAAATCCAAACTGTTGTCTGGTGACTCCATGCTGAATCTCTTCAAAAATGCACCCAAGAATTATGCTGACCTTTTCCACATTATAAATTTATGCCTAATTTTCTGCTTAGCGTCACCTCTAGATCTTTTGGTATTATTGCTTCTAAAATTTCAGTCTTTTATTGAATATGTTGGCTTCTGATTTTATTATTGTAAAAGATTTAATTTTACCAAGAAGAATCTCATTTTCTTATTTTCCTCCCACTTCTAATACTGTATTGCTGCTTCAACTTGACTTATATTCAAACCCCTTATGGCATTTATTTCCTCCCTGATCAAAGTAACCAGCAAATACAATAACTACAAAGACTGGTCTGATCTTCATTAATTCTCCAAACACCCTCAGGGAAAATAACTCTCAGCAGACTAGAAAACATGTAACATAATAACCAGCTAAACACATCTATTATAGTAGAAATACTATCTCAGAAAAGGTTATGTTCCTGTCTTTGTTCTTGATTTATGAATTTATGTGCAGAAGTCATTATAAACCTCTCTTAAATACAAACATTTCATTTCCAGCAGTAGCAAAATGCTATAGCACAACACAGGGAACATTAAACTGCTTGTTACAATCAGTGTCTTTAATTGAAAACATATGGTTTGATTATTTTCAGAATACTTATTAAATGTTATTTTTTTCCTTCCCTTGGTAAAAAAAAAAAAAATAAACTTTGCAGGTCATTCTCTGGCAACCTGTTGTGGTTGAAAACATCAAGAAGGGCAGAGAAGTCCATTTCTATGTCAGGGCATCCAGCATAAATAACATAGAAGCTCAGTTAAGGCAACTGACCATCCCACATAAGTATGTTGTGTTTTGGTTTTTTTTTTATCATTTCTTGTCATGAATGTTTCTGTAAAATTGTTGTCATTTATTTAACGTGAGGTTGTGCTCTTTGTTATTGAGAGTCTTGATGGGAGATGTTCAGAGACTTATTGAAAAACAGACTATCAATGACACAGTCAACCCACGCAGATCTTCATCATATTATGAAAACTACCATTCAATGAAAGAAGTAAGACTTTTTTGTTGTCATTCTCTGTAGATTCAAGGGGTGAAATTTCTTTAATGGTTGAGAATGGAGATAGGAAAAGAAATCATCAACAGGTAAATAATTACCACTGAGTTGCTCAACCACTGAGAGATGTATTTACTGTGATGCCTTCATAGAGAAAGAATGAAGCACCAGACAAAATCTGATACGTGTATTGCCTCAAACTGCCATGCAAATGCAGCCAACACAAAAGTGAAATGAAGGCACAAAATGACATATAAATATTTAAAACACAAAATTAGTAACCAAGTAGAACTAAAGAGGAATTTCAGGGCTATACTGGAACTGTGTTGTGAACGTATTTTACTGTTTATTTTAAGATAAATGAGAGAGTCGGGCAAGTAGTAAGTGGTCTGAATTGCTCGTTTTTCTTTCTCATCTGCTAAAGAGGCAGGATTTGGAGAGGAAGAATGAATTTAAGTCTAGATCACTTTCAGGAATGGAGGAAAACAATAAGGAGAAGATCTATTTACTAATTTCATCCTTGCAGATATATTATTGGATGGAAGAAATAGTGAAAGTCCATTCTGACCTCCTCCAGAAAATATATATTGGATCGTCATATGAAAAAAGACCACTTTATGTTCTGAAGGTACAGCAGTGACTTACCGCAAAATCTTCCCAAGTACTAATGTAAGCAGGTGATGGGATCTGGCCAGGACACTTTCTTAAATCTATACTTATAGGCATATTTTTGTGGGTTTTAGAAGTTTCCTGAGTTCTTCTAGCAAGGTGCATTACCTTTGCAAAGGCATTTGACCACATTAGGGTCCTTGTTGGGTCACAAAGAAGTTACCACATCCAGGCCATCGGCCAAAGGCATGAAATACTGGCATGGCAGATACTTTCCTCTGTTGACTATGAAGCCAATCTAGTTTGTTGCCCTGCATAGCTGGTGATGTATTCTCTTGACCTCAAGTGTTGCAGCAGTCCTGGTGTCTATGTTAGGAGCTTGCTGCAAGCAGCCTGAATACGGCTCTCTGACTGTATGCAAATGGAACTGAGAGCAGTATCCTGGCTCAGGATCAGCCTAAGCTCTCCTTACAAGACAGGTGCTTCTTCTTCTGTCTCGGTTACCCTTTTCACTTCACTTTTATGTACACTTTACAACAGTGACACTTTAACACAATTTCTCTTTTGTCAGCTTTCTAAAAGCCAGGAAAAATCCAAAAGTGCCATATGGATTGACTGTGGTATCCATGCTAGAGAATGGATTTCTCCTGCTTTTTGCCTGTGGTTCATAGGCCATGTGAGTAGATAATCACATCTGATTACCGTTTTGAAAGGAAAGCAAAAAATCTTGACGCCATTTACCTTCTCTGTCCAATTGCACTCTAAGGTCCATAAAGTCTTCATCCATTTACTTTCACAATAGCAGCACATGAGATTTCTGTCTAAGCTGCATACGTAGCAGCAAGTGCGTGTGCCTGTATGTGTGTGCCAGTAGATGGAGGCGTGTGTGAGAGAGACAGAGAGTTATACGTATCGAATGCAAAAGAGCTCAGATGTATTCTCAAGTATGAAAGAAACTTCAATGTGCAGCAAATCCAACAGAGATGTTTACAATTATGAATGGGCAGAGATGGAGAGGGAATGGCAGGAAAAGCACGTATTTGGTAATCTGCTAGGGCTATGTCTATGCTGCCACATGGATCCAAGGAATGATCCTGGATCAATGAAAATGCCCATATTACTCCAGCTGACACTGCCTAGAGTAGATCAGAGGACAAGCAGAGTGCGCACAAGCTGTCCTACAGCCCTTGGTTCTTCCCTACATGCCTCCCTAGAGCAATAGGTACCCCATACCTGCCTGCTCCAGGCATGGCATAGCTCCACACCAGCACGCACACCGGCAAGCTCTACTTAGCACTTGCCGTGATGTGTCACCTGCTGCTACTGCTCCTCCACCTCCTGCCTCTGCATTTTCTATTTGTGCTTCTGTTTTTTTCTGGATCTGCCTCATTCAGAGAATGAAGCCATACAAGCCACCTTCTTCTGAAGGTACCATCCCTGCTTAGAGACACCCTCATTTCAGACCTCCAGAACACGACCAACAACTGCCAGACACACGCGTAGTGCCAGTTCATGGAAACTAGTAAATCACTGATGGGATGAGACTGTTGTATGGGCTTAGCCTGACCACCCTGATGTGCAGCCACAGACCAATGGTCACATCTGATCTTCAATATCTTTAGTATCTACACTGCTCAGGATAGTGAACAAAAGTACACCAAAAGATACAACATCCATGGTTTGCACCTGGATCTTAACATATGCTGCTTTGCTCTTTTTGAATTTGAGGCACCTCTGCTCAACTCATCACACTGAGCTGCTGGCCCAGTTCCTCGTATGGACCAGGAAAATGCTCCTGAGGCCTTTTTGGCCTGGGCAAGATTGCCCAGCTTGCTCAGTTAATGTCCGGAGATATTATTTTCTGCTACTTTTTCACAAAAGCAAAGTTCACAGTAAAACCAAGCTAGATGAGATTGAGACTTCAAAATCACCAGTACTGTAGCCAGAGAAACAACAAAGATGAGTCCTTGAAGCATGAATTATGGTTTGGCCATGATGGAACTAAATAATGATGATGATGATAATATTAAGAAATCGCTTTATTTCTCTCCTCAGTCACAACTATAAAAACTCAATGACTGAAACATTTGAAAGGATATTGCAGGAGTTAGGGAGAGAAACAGCTGAATGTACCTTGTACATTGAAAATCCCAGCCTTCGAGGTTCCCTTGGAGAGAAATGCATTTGCCCTTTTCATGCTGCTCCAAGTAATTACCAGCTGTGTTGTCACTTTGCCAGTGACATGTCCCTGCAGCATTTTTCAGAAGTAACAAGCTGAACATTTAGGTTCTCCATCCCCTTGGTCTAATTTACGTGTTTTAAATTCAAATTTTATTTCTAGATCACTTCATGAAGTAACATTTTAAAATCTGACATTAATACACATCTGCACACGGATATTAAAACCACTTGGTCTCTCTAGCAAATCCTAGGCATTCTTTATAATGGGTCCACTCTTTATCATTTAATTTTGTCATTAAGACTGTAGAAAGATTGACATTTCTCATTTAGTCAGAAAAAGTCCATTGCCTGAGGAAAACTGGGAAGGATTTAAAATGAAAGAGGGTGGTTTAAGTAAGGCATAAAGAAAAAAAAAAATATTAAAGACTTAGTTTAGTCTAAACGTAACTAAATCACTTACCTTGGTTAAAATGTATCCCTGTGTAGTGGATCAACAACCAGGTTAGGAATCACTGAAGCCTTCAGAATAGGCCATGAGGCAAAATTAGCAATGTAGATCTTACTGGCTCTTGGTATAAAAGTGCATTGAACTCACAATGCAACCAGAAGAAATAATGTTATGTGCAGCAGCCATTTAAAATGTTACTTGTTGTGTTTGGGCTTGCTTTATTTTATGCTACTTTAGTGGTATTTTGGGTGGGATGGAGGGATCCTATAATTTAGACAAGCAGGAAAAGCTCAAACCTTCCTCTTAATAGGCTTCCACTCTGTCTCATGACCACCTAACATTGAAGGGCTGCAGTGTGTCTGATCGACTGTATCAGTCTGATTCCTACCCTCTCCCTGGCACTTCTAACCGAAGAGCTGCTTCGCTATTTAGCAATTTCTGTGATGGGATGTACCTCTATCAGGAGGCAGACTGGTCTGATAATTGCACAGTTATTTTACATGCGCCATCAGGTACCTTTCTAGGAAGGTAAGAAAACCACTATTATGAATGCTTTTAATAAGTTTCCCCTGTGCTTTACAGGCAATCCATGTGCGTGAGAGAGATCAGACCATGACAACACTTCTGGAGAAATTTGATTTCTACGTCATGCCTGTGATGAATGTGGATGGCTATGAATACACGTGGAGCCATACCTCTGTACGTAGAGCTTTTTTTGACAGGCTATCAAATACGATACCGATGTGCAACGTACCGATGAGCTATTTATGGGAACTATCAGTGTGCATGCTTAGAGTGTAATTTCCATCCTGGAACTACACACCCCAAACTCTTAATCTGTGCTTGGAATTTCTGCATCTCTGCCCTGTTTAAACCACAACAAATACCACAGTTAACCAGTATTTGACCCACGGTACCTTTGTGTCCTCCAAGCTGCTGGAAATGCATTTGGAAATGACAGATTCTCATCCTGGGATTTTAATACTTCCAGATATCAGGGAATGCCTGTGTCACCCCATCAGCAGCAAGGTTACAAATAGTGGCACAATGCAGCACAAGCTGAGTACCATGCTGCATCAGCCAATAATTCACTCCCTCCTCCTGCAAGGTAGCCCCATTCTCTGAGTACTTTTTGTTTGAGATAAATAAAGGTACATCAGGTATCTTCTGTTCAGGATATTAGTTATTGATTGAGAATTCTGAGTCATTGAGATGATTCTTTGATTTTTAGATCCTTCACTCAAGTTTAAAAAAAAATCTTCTCCACTCTTTTACTCATTTGATCTTCAACCCAGCTTGGCTCACACTGGGATTGTTGCACATACACATCTCAGAAGCTGCACACCAAATTTCCAACTTTCCACATGCTGTCAGCAATGCCTACAGAAGGGTTGGACTTATTTAAACTCCTAAAACTCACATACCTGACTGAACAGTATCTCCTCTCCTCTCCTCTCCTCTCCT
>KL271091.1:0-19020 GCA_000699545.1 Podiceps cristatus
TGTCTATGTCCCTCTGGACAGCATCCCATCCTTCAAGGGTGTCATCCTGACCACTCAGCTTTATGTCATCCGCAAACTTGCAGAGGGTGCACTCAATCCCATCATCTAAGTAATTGATGAAGATATTAAACAACACTGGTCCCAGAACAGACCCCTGAGGGACACCACTTGCCACTGATCTCCATCTGGACATTGAGCCGTTGACCATTACCCTCTGGATGCGACCATCCAACCAATTTTTTATCCACCAAACAGTCCACCCATCAAAACCATGTCTCTCCAATTTAGAGATAAGGATGTTGTGGGGGACCGTGTCAAAGGCCTTAGAGAAGCCCAGATAAATGACATCTGTGGGTTTTCCCTTGTCCACTGATGCAGTCACTCCCTCATAGAAGGCCACTAGGTTGGGCAGGCAGGACTTGCCCTTGGTGAAGCCGTGCTGGCTGTCTCCAGTCACCTCCCTGGCCTCCATGTGCCTTAGCAGAGCTTCTAGGAGGATCTGTTCCATGACCTTCCCAGGCACAGAGGTGAGGCTGGCAGGTCAGTAGTTCCCAGGGTCCTCCTGCCTACCCTTTTTAAAAATGGGGGCAATGTTTCCCTTTTTCCAATCACCGGGGACTTCACCTGACTGCCGTGACTTTTCAGATATGAGAGTGGCTTGGCAACTACATCAGCCAATTCCCTCAAAACTCTCAGATGCATCTCATCCGGTCCCGTGGACTTGTGTAAATCCAGGTTCCCAGGTGGTCGCAAACCGTCTTCTTTTACAATGAGAGGGACTTTGCTTTCCAGGTCCTCTCCCTGTCCTATTCTGATGGCACCGTGGACATTGGATATGGCTTTTTTTTTGCTTAAAAATATTTTCATTTAGATATCCTTCTGTGTTTTATCAGAAAGGGGAAAGTCAGAGAGGAGATGAAGAGGTTAAATAAGACTATATGATCATCCTCACAGGGTTTCATAAGATACCTCTTTATCTAATCTCTGTACCTGATTGTGTATTTATTCTCTTTGGGTGTAGATATTTGTCCCATTTTTAAACTATGCTAATGATTTCATAGCATTTTGTGTGTATAATTTTGTAATGATATCAAATGTGTTACTTGCCCCCTGACATGCACATCTATTTTAGCTGTGTTAATACTGGATGTCGTTTTAAAGAGTGAAGAGAATAAAGAAAACAAATTTGCTTGGCATTGTTTTTTCCTTCTGCCCAAGGTTCAGGCCCAGGATGAACTGTTAGTTTACACTTACTGCCTGGCAGTCCGATATGTGCTGAGGACCAGATTTGCGAGATTCACCTATACAGTTAACACTTACCCTCAGAAGCAGTCATATTTACTTAGATTGATATGAGCAAGTGTTGCATAACATGGGTGAGGTGTTGGAAAGCTCTGCTGTGCTAATGAATTGTTCCGTTAGTCTCTGTGGACCAGATATTAAAAGTGTTCGGTATCTAGCAATGCACTTCCCCTTCGCGGAGTTTTCATAATGCTCAAATAAGACTGGTTATTTAAGTCAGGAGCCCAAATGGCAAAAGTACTTATGAATGAGCTGCAACTCCCTGTTTTCATCTTCAGACACGTACATAACCCTGCAATCTCGATTGTTGCCCTTCAGACGCTGGACACACAGATGTTCATCAGATTGATCCCTCACCTGATTTTCCTAGTAGTTGTTTTCAATGCTTCATTATTTCTTGATTGTTTATAACAAAGGCAGATTTTTTAAAAATAGGGTCAGCACCTCAGAGGAATGTTTTGATTGCTTGTAAATACCATTAATATTTGCAGTTAATAAAGTTAAATATCTTTTACAGTAGCTAGTTTATATTTATTTTTTTCAAGATTTCTAAAAGCAGTCTGTTAAGCTGGGAACTGGTTTAACTGAAAGATGCATAATGCTCCCACATATTCTTTTTCTTGTAATATTTAATACCTGAATAATCTGGATGTCTTTTAACTTTCAAAGCAGCTCAATAGTTCTAATCTGTTTGCCCAAAGTGAAAGCTTTTTCTTCATATTTATCACAATAGTTTTCTGTGAATGTTAGTATGCGTGTAATGTGTTAAAAGCATTTAATGCCATCAGCAATTCCTACATTTTCTTTCTAAAGGTTTGTCTCGTCACTTCTTGTGAACTCTCCAGCTACATATATATCTTTTAATAATCTGATTGGGCTGTGTTTTGTAACTGTTCCATGTGCTAATCAACACTTCGTCCTACAGTTCTGCTGACTTCATGTGTACATTTCCCTGTTCTACAAGGAAGCAAGTTCTCCTGAACTTGCCCAATATAGAGATGGATTTTTCTGCTCTCCAAGATAATGTGTATTTAGCTACATGGCTCTTATATACGTGGTTGATGAAGCCTTGTATTTCTATCAAGCCTTGTATTTCATAGAATCATAGAATGTTTTGGGTTGGAAGGGACCGCTAGCGGTCATCTAGTCCAACCCCCCTGCAGTGAGCAGGGACACCACTACCTAGATCAGGTTGCTCAGAGCCCCATCCATTTCCATGGAGCTGTGGGTCCTGTATGAATTAATAGAGCATTTTGGAATGTTTGTGATTTGGTTTGTGCTCAGCTAAAATATTCCTGATTGTTAGGAGGGATCAACATTAACAGAAATTAATAAAAATCAAGTAATTGTGTTAGTTATTTAGTTATTTAGCTTCGATATTGTGTTGATGTGTAGTTTTGTCTTATTTATTTCAAAAGTATTAGATTTAACGCATTATTATATTAATGTGTATGCCTGCTGCTCCTATTGTGTTAGTTCTGTATGTTTATAACAGAGAGAATGAAGTCCTGGCAAATTCCTGCTAGCTGTTAGTGGGACAATGATTCTTTGTCTAGGTAACTCAAATAAAACTCTTTACTTGAACAAGATCACAAATACTTAACTCTCTCACTGGTTATTGCAATCATTGTTTTTAGAGATACTTTAAAACATTTGTTTCAATAGAAAAATTATTCTCCCTGTCTTTCTAATCTTCTCTCTGTTCTGTAATACCTAAAATTGATGTTCATTTCACATGATTTCCTTGTTGATTTTTCAAAATGGTGATCTATTAAAAAACTAAATCAGAAACCAATTCAGAGTGAAATGTGCAGGTATGATACACAGTGCATTGCCTGATGCACTAGCAAATCATAGCTAACAGACCCCAAATCTCCTTTTTAATTTATAATGAGATGTGACTTGAAGCAATTACACTGATAATTACTGTAACTGCCAATATGGGGTAAATGGGAGACCTTTGAAAATGATAATTTTCTATCCTTTTCTGTGACCAATCTAGTTCCTCTGAATTGGGTTCAAGAGTGTAACAGCTGTGGCACCTGGCAGTTTAGTGGATTGGCTGGATTTCCCACAACAAGATTTCACATTTTTAGCACCCACTTGTTTTCCAGTCTCATTTTCCAGATAGTTCATTCAGTGTTTGGAGAAGGCTATCATAATAAAGTCGTGTTCCCATCTGTTGGTCATGGCTTGTTTAATAATCAGTTGATGTCAATGCTCGCATCTGTTAGTGGAGCCGTGTGTCGTTAAGGGCTTCCCAACAGCCTCTGATTTAGCTTTTGTTTTGCTGTTGATAGCGTGTTATGACTTGGCCAAAGCGACTCTCTCTTCTGTCAGGGTTGTCTGCTCATCGAAAGAGGAAGGCGTGTTAAACTTTCCATCTCATTCCCCATAAGGAACAAAATGTGGAGATGTGCAAGGGAAGAAAGTGCGGTTCCATTGGTGTAGGAGGCATATGTTGGGTGGGGTGTCTGAGGCGGGAGGGGAAGGGTAATTCTGTCTGGATTCTGGGAGCAAGACCAGAATGGTTTCTTTCAACATCTTGGGAAGGTACATAGAGAGCACGTGCACTGGGTAAAGAAAAGAAACAGTTTGTGAATTGTGTGTGATGAGGAACACTCATTTAACAGTGCGTCTTTCATTTTTTTCAAGGCAGCACTATGGCTGAAATACCTTTCAGTATTTTAGTCCAACAATATTTTTGTACTGCAGACAGGTACCGTCAGCTTACAGGGTACAGTTGAGAAATTTCCTGAACCTCACATAGGTGAACTCGATTCCTGTCTCTTAGGTTGCTCAAGAAGAATCAGAACGTTCCTTTTGCGTATTTAAGTGCTGATGTTGTGCATGCATAAGACAATTTCCAAAGGTGTGCTTTTGATTTTTAAACACTCAGCTTCGGGGTTTTCAGCGATAGTTATAGGCAATCAGTATTCCTAAAACTAATCGTTCTCATGTCTCATACTCCCTACGTACTTGATCCATGTTGTTGCTTCCCAACCCTGTGTATCATAACTTTAATCTTCAGATGCCTCCCCAGTTTTGTTTTCTGCTACTCGAGTGTTTATTATACAATCATTTAAAACCCCCAAATCCCCTCTAAATAAACATACAAAGCGAAATAGAGCATGCAATGTTGTTTACTTTGTTTCTTCCTATTTAATTCTCTTTCATTTTTCCTTCTGCTTCCAGTATTTTACCATTCATCCATTATGATTGTCATTGTTTTATGCCAGGAGGGTGCCTAGTATTTGGTGGTCTCATTTGATATGATTGTAAAAAGTGACTTTTCAGTGACACAGTATTGTTAATAGCAAACCAGAGAAGATGAGTGTGGTTGTATTGGGTCAGACAAAGGTCCGTGTAGCCCAGACCCTGTCCCCGGCAGTGGCCAGAAGATGCTTCCTGAGGACGAGTAAGAACAAAGGTTGGCATGTGAATACCAACAGCCACAAGCTTAGAGAATGAGAGCACTTAAGAAGCAGACTGGTTTGAACTAGTGAGGGTGAGAGCAAAAAGGAAAGCAGTGAAAAGCCTCTTTGCACAAGACTATTGCTCTGTTACCATAGTCATGGAGTCCATGATAGATTTTAGGGTGTGTGTTGGGGGCATGTTGAGCTGTTACGTCCAAGCTCATGGCAGGTCAGTATTTTCTCTCACTAGAGTGCCTGTTCTCTCCTAGCATTTTCATTCTCCATTGCTTCACCCTGGCGTTCATCAAGACATCAAACTCAGCAGTCACCGAGCGCTTCAACCTCCAGCTCACCAAAGCATCCCTGTTGCTTGCACAGTCCTGCTGTAGGAGAGCCTCCAGAGCCTGGTAAAAGCAACACCACCAGAATTATCAGAGTCAACATGGAGCAGCAAGGATTGGCAAGACAGCCTCAGCACCACTGCGCAGTGCGAAGGAAGCCATGTTAAGGGTGCACGATGAAGGAGCTTGTGAGGAATGGATGAGGCTGCAGATAGGAAGGATCTTTAGCACCTGTAACTGAAATTTTGTTCCTTGAATCAAAAATAAACTGACTAGTTAATTCTAAATTATTTATGATTTTGCAGACTTACTTGGAAGGTATGAAAGAGAATCGCTGTCAGAGGTTCAGCTGTGCTGCTGAAAAGTAGCAATATGAGAAGAGAGAATCGAAAAATGTATTTGTCTGAGTATATTTTGTTTGCAATAGACCTATTTGATTTATTAACTGTGGGTCTTTCTTACAAAATTCCTTTTTCCCAAACTCCTTTTTCACAGGCTCAGTCTGTAAAGCATCTGGGAAGACCTGCTGCAGGGAACTTACCCAGTCTTTTACAAAAGACATTTCCTCTGGTCAAGAAAGGTAGTTCTAAGTTGGGGTTGGCTGGAGCCCAGGCGTTTTACTGTATGACTTCTCTTACAGTCTTTCAGTGTGTTTGTGTCTGTTCGGAATAACAGTGAGGAAGCGGCCTCTTTGAGTGAGGGATCTCACTTTGAGTGAGGGATTTCATGCAGCACGCTTCTTCTGAGCACTAAATATTTCACTTAGCACAATGTAACCATGGTACCATGGCAAGAACCTTGACTTTTTGGCCCTGAAATCTAAAGGAAACAGAGCAACGAACAGAAGACGTTCCAAACACCATGACCTGCTCAGCTCCCACTGAAGGTCTTTCTGTGCTGCTAGTACCTTGCTCTTCTGAGGTAAATTCCCAGTACAATGGAGTGGGTGAAATTTAATTTTATAGATGCAGGAAGGTCACGTTTGGTTTATGGCAAAGCTTTCAGAGTCTCCCTTGAGGCCAGTGTGTAGCACCACCTGGAGCCACTGTGGTGCTTATTGCCAAATCTCGAGGAGCCACTCGGAGAAGGAGGTGCTGCATTATTTTCAGATGGATGGATGTCCCCTGCAGTCAGACAACTAAAAGTATCATACTTAATACCCCACTTCTCCTGGGCTCGATCTACTGGCTCTGCTTCTATATACGAACACACTGAAAATCTCAAGCCCCACTCTGTGCTTCACATTGTAAACAGCCATTAATTTGAAATGACAATAGCCTGATGCCGTCATTTAGGAGAGAGTATAAAATAAATTATATTTCTATAGTTAATGGAGGTAAACAGAGTCTTTGAGGATATATTTTAGACATCTCTTGCATGCTTCCTTTAGGCATATTACAAGTGCCTACACTAGGCAGCTAGTTCAGGTGTACACTTGGCCAGGAAAATCCTATACACTGTCTGCACAGATAGTGTATCTCTATTTCCCAGGAGAACACTGAGCTACCAGTTTTGGGAGGATTTTCAGGTTTTGATACCCATTTCTGTCTCAGTGTGGAGCAAAAAAAAAGGCATACAGATATTTTTATTTAGTAAAGGAGAATTACGGAGTTTGCGTAGCCACAATGACCTTGCAGCCACGACACTTCAGTGGGATGTGAGAGAGATTGTTGAAATTTCTGCCTAGCCTGGTTCAAGGAAGACTCAAACCTGGGAACAACTTCATTCTGAAATGGTCTGTCCTGGAAGCTGCAGTTTGGATAGTTCATGTTAGCTTCTGTTCTGCAGCTCAGGCTCCTTGCTTACTCCATGATGTCCTGGAGTCTTCTCTTGCAGAATGGAGCTGGCACACACATGGAGTCCCTGGTTATAGGAGTCACTGGCAATCTGACTCAGCCTGAGGAAAATTTGTCAATCTGACTCAACCCATAAGAAAAATCAGAAGTGATATTATACCACCACATCCATGAAATTTTAGGCCAGGATAGCTGGGAAGAAATATTCCTACTGTAGATGAACACTTCGGTTTTCTGGAGGAATGGAACTACCAATGAACAGTAAATCCTTATAAATTTTGTTAGAAAAGATAACTCAATTAAAAATTTATTAAACAGAAAATCTACTTTCCCCCCAAGAACGGCTTTCAATCACACACACTTTGGAATCCATGAACTCATATTTTTAGCAGAAAATATGTCTCTGTCCGGCTTTCAGCCAGGACAGAGCTAGTTTTGTCTTCAGCAGGTCCTGTGGTTTGGATTTAGTGTGTGAAACAAGGTGACAGCACGCTGCTGGTGTTGGCTGCTGCTGAACGATCAAGGACATCTTGCAGTTCCCCAAGCTTTGCTGATGTGCAGGTGCAAACACTTGGGAGGGCACAGCCAGAATAGTTGATCCAAACTGGCCAAAGAGAGTATCCGTACCATAGATGGCATGGCCAGTGTAAGGGAGGGCCAGCCATTGCCTCCCTTTTTTCTGGTTCCTTGTTCAGTTCGCTTTCTGTTCCGCATTGACATGATCATCTCACCTATGTCTCTTATGATTACTGTCTATTTGAGGCTGAACAAGTGCAATTCCAATCACTTGAGCAAAATGGAGTGTGGGTCAATTTTGCATGTACATACTGTTAAGTATATGCAGATGGACTGTACGCCACCCACAGCGATGAAGACTGGGAACCCCTTGAAAAAATGGCTGAAGAAAACTTACCTTAGTATTCCACTCAGTGCAATACAAATTTGTGAGAAATACAAACAGGAACATCAACCAAGTGCAGGATCAA
This sequence comes from Podiceps cristatus, assembly GCA_000699545.1. Taxonomy (NCBI): domain Eukaryota; kingdom Metazoa; phylum Chordata; class Aves; order Podicipediformes; family Podicipedidae; genus Podiceps; species Podiceps cristatus. Next base: position 7,842 of record KL271091.1, read on the forward strand.
AACTGGCAGGACAGGTAGTCTGAACAGTGAATTCTTCCTCTGCATAAAGGCGGATCATCAATCACTGTTGGTTCTTTAGCTACATTTAAAGACTGATTTATTATAGAAATATGGACAGTGATGGATGAGTTCCCTTTTCACTTGTTATTAAAGATCCATTTCACTGTTCCTTTCTGGATGTGTAGTCTGACCTCAAGAAGCACCTGTCATGGATAACATTTATTAATTTTCCCTCCTGCAGCCCACAAGACTTTTCCTGCCTGAGTTTTGTTAAATGTTTTGTTGCATTGCTTTGTATTAAGCCTGGGAATTGTCAGCATTATTTATTCTTTTCATCCAAACATTCCTGTTGGTCCGTTTGCACAACGCAAGCTCTGTCATGAGGTCCACACCGTGGTGCAGGTGTACAGGAGGTTATGTTTTCATATGCTTGCTTCTTTCCACTGATCGGTTTTAAAGCATCAAGTAGTATCATGGTGGTCTGTCAACAAGATGAATTTTCCTATTAGATTTGCCAGATGGCTCAGCTTGACCAGGTTGGCCTGATTTCAGGTACTGTCAACAGAGCATAATGAGATCACTGAAAATCCAGGCTGCTGGTTCCTTGTGCTGCCTCGTACAAAGTTGGCAGCGGTGGGGTTCGGGTTGCCTGTCTGGCTTTGGGACTGGCCAGGACTATGCTCAGACTTCTTCTTTGTGATTCTTTTCTGACTACTAAGATGGTACTTTTCCTATTCATCCCCCCCCTTCTGTTTCTTTTGATAAAGAAAGACAGTCTACAAAACAAAACAAAAAAATAAACAAAACAAAACAAAACAAAACAAAACAAAACAAAAAAAAAGAAGAAAAAAGTCATATTCGCCCCCCCCGGTATTTGTCATTCTGGATGAAACTCCAGACCCCAGGGTTTGGGACTCAGCCCCTGGCATTCAGCATTACATGCATTCATTGGTGCTGCACAAGAAGGTAAAAAATAAATACTTCATACTGGACTGTTCAGTTGAGCAAAAGAAAGATGTAGGACGAGAACAGCTGCCAGTCAGCCATCATATTGGTAGTGTGGCCGTGAAACTCCCAAGGTCCAAGGGAAGTAAGGATAAAAGGGGAAATGGCAGTAAAGACTTTTATGATTCCAGCTGATAGAACTGGAGGAAGTGGCAAAGTGTCTGAGACTGAATTCCTTTAGAAAGTCATCAGTAACCTCCTACTCAGTTGTGAAACCATGAGATCAGATCAATGTCCTACCTTTCATATAAAAGGGCAGTTTGTATAGCAAACGTCGACTCAGTCTGCACAGGTGTGCAAAGGGCCTTTTCCTCCACGGCTGTTTCCTTTCTTGCCCAGAGAGAACGCCGCTAGCTTGACTGCTGCATAAATACAACTGAGCTCCAAAGGCTCCGTCCTTTGATAAATGACACTGAGAGATCACATAGCTGCTCTTAACCACACATCCGCACTGCTCCGAGTGGGTCTGAGGCTGCCTTTAACCACCTCCTGATGATAAAATGAGGGTGTTAGCATCAAGCCTGAGGTTTCTCCCAGCTATGGAGGTGCTTCTCCTGGGAGGAGGGGGTGTTTGGCAGAGAAGGGTGCAGGCTTACGCTGATGGCTCTTGAAAACAGAGCAGTTGGCAATGCCAGTCCTCCCCACGCTGGCCCGGCAGCCAGGCCAGCAGCGCTCAGAAGTGCCGTCCCTAACCAAGTCATGAGACGAGGTTTGCTGAGGAAGCCTTGGTGCTTCTGGGGAGACACACCTCAAACCCGCTCAGTAGTACCTGGGTTCCAATTTAACAGAAAACATGCTGAAGGGCGAAACTCTGTGAGGGCTGATTTCAGTACGTTGTAAACTCGGTCTTCTAATTACAGGGCTGAAAGAAAAGGTCAGAAGCAAACAAATACAAACACATCTGTGGCCTAAACTGAACACCGGCTCTCTTTGCCCGGTTCTTCCACTCCAACCAGCTCTACCCAGCTCCACCCCAGCCCGTTGGGGCCTCAGCACTGTTAGCTGGAAGTTCCCTTCCACTGAAAGCTGCCCCACGTCTCAGTCCCTAGCAGGTTCAGAAGAGATAACTGTCCATCCGCAGTGGCATTCTCGGCTCCAGGCAGCTCCCTCCCCAGGTAACTCAGAGCCGGGCACTGCGGCATCTGTGCAGCTGCCTCCCTGCCTCCCTGCTCTCCACAGGATCTTTTGTGACCCGAGGCTCTTGTGATCTGGACGGGATGTAAGGAAATTCAGGACACAGGCTGCAACACGTGGTCACAGCTACCTACATGAACTGGTCTTGAGCCCAGTTTTGTGACTGTAAGCTGGCTTTCCTTTAGGTCAGACAGCGATGTGGAGGCTGGAGATCCCCACGCACCTTGTCTTTGCTTTATGTTGTCTATCTCCCGCGGAGGGGAAAGAAGGCCAAAGTGGGATGGAGATTATAGGACGGGAGATGCCATAGTTTTCAGGAAGCTGCTAAGACAGGGATATTTTAGAACTTTTCCTCAGACTTCTTGTGTCTTTTTCCTCTGGAAATAGCTTTTCATCTGGAGGGAAATAGTTATGGACAGGGATACAGGGTTTTCCAGACAACCATTGTATGGCTCACCATAAAAAGAAGCATGGTCACGTGTAACAGGGTCTCATTTGCCAAGGTGGTCTTTTTTTTTTTTGTTTTTTTATTCTTAGAATTTGCCTTTGATCTCATTGATACATTCATTCCCCAGCATCTGAGTGGTTCTTCTGTGACATTGTTTTGGGACTATTGTCCTCAGTTTCAGCAGTTTAAAAAAATAATTACTGTCATTGAATTTCACAGGAGTAGTTAAGGCCGGATTCAACGGAAGGCTTTTGATTTTAGGACTGTGGCTAATTCCAACACTTTTTTTTCTTTTTTTTTCCCTGAGGTAAGCTGTGAGTTTCAGGATCAGCAGAGCTCTAAAAGTCAAGGCTAACCTGAGCAGTCTGGCAGATCTTCCCTAGCTCTGCTGTAAAGATACAGGTCAGACTTACTCAAACCTGCTTTGTTCCCAGGGGCTGACGAGCTCCAGCCAAACTCTCCCTAATCCTGGAATGTATTTTGAGTTCACAGCATGGAACATCTGACTTCACATATAGGTTACAATTTTTTTGCCTCTCCCCCTTATCTTTTATAATGCTTCCAGGCAGATTTCTTCTGCAGACAGCTTTGTCGGTGCCGTAAGTCAACCAGAAGCCACATAAAGGCAGCTATTGCAGCACAGAGCCCGCATTGATCAGCCCTGGTGATAAGCAGCCTGCATTGGGTTAGGATCCACTCTGTGCTACTACAGCTACACAGCTGCTAGTAGGCTCAGAGTTAAAGAGCTCGGTTGCTTGTGCCTCAAAACAAAATCTGGGTCATCAGTAAGTAGTACCTACTGGTGGATGGTGACTTTTACAGCTCAGCATTCTCCCTGGATTACCTCACTAACACCATGTCCCCCTCGGGTTGCCCTGTTAGCCTCTACTTGAAGCCGCGGCTGGTGCGGCGCGTGGGGCAGCAGTGCCACCGCCACACCTGCGCTCTAGCACCGCGCCGGCTGCAGCTATTGCAGGGTCTAGCTCTGCAGCGAGGGGCCCTTCAGGCTTTGGGATAGTCTCCTGGGGAAGGGGGGTAGTCTCCTTACATACCAATAATCCGTAGAATTACCATCTCCCCATGCTCTTTCTGAAACAACATATTGTGAATCAACTCACTTTCCACGGCTAAACCAGAAAACCAAAACTTTTACCCCAAAATGTATGTGGGGAGTGAATTCGGGCAATGCGCTAAATACAGATGGGGAATATAGCTGAAAATGTTTTGGTTTCTTTCTACTGTTCTTCATATTTTTCATCTTCTTTGCCTGTCTGCAGAGCCTGGCTTTGTTCTCAAAGTCTTTTCACACATACTGCATCCATTTACCACCCACAGATGCTGCCTGTTTATTCTTTCCTGTTATTTTCATTGATCTAACATGAAAGTCACCTTGAACTGAAAGAGCTTTGCCCTTGATGGGCGTGCAAAGTATTTAAAAATATAAATATAAAAGTAAGCATAAAAAATACAGGGGCTAGGCAGGTTTTTGTAGGGATTGCTGTTGTAGGAGGTCATGGATACTAAATCTGAGTTGTCCATAAAAAGGCAAGGTGCTGTTGGAATAAACAGATAACTCATAGAATGGTTGCAGACCAGACACCAAAGCAGGGTGTGCTCTACCTTTCAGTATTTATTTTTTCTGAGCAGAAGCATATTTGGGTACTTACTGGCCAGTTTTTCATTCACATCAAGACGAGTGACATGGGGTCAGTATGTAATTTCCCTGTGGATATCTTATAAGAGGTTTATCATCAGAGAAAACATCTTTCGTAAGAAAGTTCTGCCAAGGATTCCCATCAACCCTTCTTTTATGCAGCTGCTTTACAGATGAAGACACTCAGACCTTTCCTTGCCAAACAAGAGGCAGGACTTCAGCTTAACAGCTTGGTATTGAGTGTTTAAATATTTTTTGGCACATGAATTTAAAAAAATATGGTTTTAGACAATTATATTGTGAGTATGCCTGCAGTGCTGGCAGCTGAGCATTGGTCTGTTTGTTCTCTTAATTAAATATATGGCTAAATGCATTTAGCCACGTTAGCATGGGCTGGGACAAGCTGTTCTGTGCTTGCCAGTCCCATGCAGGTCTGCCAGCCCTCGTGGTCAAAGACCAGCTACACACTGTCACTGTGTGCTTTCAGCCCAAGCACTAAAGCTACGCATAGACTTCCTTCATGTCTTCCTTGACAAAATTAATTTTCTTTGCCTCTACTTTCTCCTTTTCATACCATGGATCTTCTGTTTATTTCTGGCTGTAAGAGCAGCAGGAGATTGCATATTTTACTGCCACAGAGAAACAGGTTACGGTCAAGGGAAAAACTTAAGATGACATGCCTTTTAAGTGGCGCAAGAGAGCACAGCCCCACCATTCTCTATAGCTGGTGGGCACTTTGGGCATCCTTCCTCCTGTAAATGTGTGACGTTTGGTGCACGGTGGAATCTGGTCCACCGAGAGGAACTTTCCTAGTGACAAGCTGGTGGCTGATGAGTAACCTGTGATCCATTTTTCTCCCTTTTCCAAGCCTACACGCCCTGTATTGCTTAAAAGAGATCAATGCATTCAAATAATGTTCTGGACAGTTTTAATCATAATCTGTAAAATTTGACGGCAAAGTTGGCAGCACGCCAAAGCACCGAACACAATATTCCTCACCTCCCACCATTGACTGTCTCTTGCTGAAACTTATGTTCCTGTACACATGTGAACTTGTGTATATGTGATCTTTATGTGCTGTGGCAAATGCTTTTTCACTTCAAATGAGCCAGGGAGAAGCTGAGACGTCAGGTTCACTCCTTCACAGAAAGTGGAAAAGACAGATCAGAGGATAGTTATGTAGTAGCACAGGTGGAGCAGGTAACCAAAAAGAAAGATGTCTTTTATTATGCATTGTATCTACATGCACAACTATTGCTGTTTTGCCTTTTTTTTTTTTTTCTTGAATTAGATTATGACTACTTCTCCAAGGGCTTGGGTCTTCTTATAAGCTGTATCACACTGAGCTCAATGGCACTGCAGTTTTGGTCTTTCCAGCAGTGGCCCCAGATAACTTTAAGGACTTGTTATTACAGACACTCTAGACACCAATGTACATGACTTCAGTTAATGCCCATAATATTCACCTGGTACTTATGAGTATATAATACTTTAAAAATGTGTCTCATTTGTGACCTAAATGGGTTTTTGTGAACTAAAATGTACAAATGAATGTTAGCCAAGTCAGTGGTAAGACCCACGCTTGAAATTTTTCATCTGAGAGTTGAAATCTAAATGCGAGCACTTGCTGAGGAGTACGTGTGTGTCCAGGACACAGATTTAGCATCTAACTGAGCTGAGCTGGAGGAAAATCCAGTGATTCAGGATGTAGATGTGATGCTCATAAATACTGTAGCCACAAATACACTTCCTGAGGAAGCCTAAGTAAATTAAGGAACTTTAAAAATCTCTATTTTTATCTCTTCAGAGACACAGAACTGAAATGAATGGGATGAAGTCCAGTTGCCTACACGCACCTGCCTGGTGCTACCTGAGATGCCTAAGGGTCTCCAAGACATCTGGTTCAGGCTGGCATATATGGCATAAGACTTACAGAAGACTCATTTGGTCTGGCTGCTAGATGCTGGCTGAGATAACCCACAGCTCCTCAAATAGTACCGAGCCCTGTCAGTGAAGTCATTCCCTCTGGTGAACGCTTAGGAGAGGCTTAGGTTTGTCTGTTTATATCCATTACCATTTATATCTGTTTAATTACGTGAAGAGTGGCAGAAATAATTTTGCCCTTAGAAAGCTTTAGAAAACAAAAGCACACCTACTGATACCAAGGCATGCCACAAAAAATGTCACTAAAAAAATTCCCTGAGTTGCTGCCCAGAAAGCCATCAAAGGAACATTTATCCATTCTGCAAGCTACCTTGAAAAATCATTCCAGTCTAACAGTCATAAATGGCATAAAAATAATAACATAGCATAATAAATGGCATAAAAATAATAACATCCTGAAACTTACTGGTGGCAAAGCCGGGTCTTTTAGCTGGACCGCAAAGAGAAAGGCGTCCTGCTGAGGAAGTAGCACCTTTTTTAACCTGTTGCAGCCTACAGGTGGGTTCAACTGTGCACGGAGTTTCAGGCCCCGTCAGTGCCATTCTCCCTTGCCGGCCTGCTTTTGTACATGACTTTGTACTTAACTTCTGTACTTCGCTGGCAGAAGAAAGAAGCCCCCATGGCTCTTTTTCTCCTACCAGTGTGGCAAAGCCAACGAGAATGGGAGCTCCTCTCTTCTATTAGAGCACTGAGGCCGTTTGCTTGGGGCTCAGCCCTGCCAGGGGCCAAACGCTCAGTGGCGTGGGATTCAGGTGGCTCAGTGGCGGTGCGATTGCACGCCCTGGGGTGCATCGAGACACCTAAAGAGACAGGCACTTACAGAGACATTTAAAAATACTTATTTCTTGCTGATTTAAGTGGCTGCTGCTCCCAAAAATCTGACAAAATGTGTAAGTAACCCTAAAACTCCAGCCTAGGTCTCCTTCCAAGTGGTTTGATGGTGCTGACAGTGTGCACGGAGCAGCCGGCACCCGGCAGGATCCAGCCCCGAGCTGCGGTCAGGCCCCGCTGGGCAAAGCCCTTCCCGGCGGTGAGGCTGCGGGGACTGTGCTGGCTGCCCGAGCCCAGCTGAAGCCTGAGCTTGCCCTGCTAAATCACTATGATGTGAAAGGACAAAAAAACCCCAGCCACCCCAGTTGGACACAAAGAACTTGTCGAGTAAGATCTGAGGTGGGAAGAGGGATTGGTTTGCAATTCTTTTATTTCTTTATTTTGGTCTTGAAGAAGATGACAGACAGGTTCCCTAGTGCCATTTGCACTAGGCCACAGCTGTGCTTCCCAGGGCCTGATTTTTCTGTTGCGAATTATAGCAAACAGGACATATCCCATACGGTGCACTCAGGTTTTCCTTTGAGCTAACACCCTCTACTGTTCATTCCTGAATATGATGCGTAACCAAAATGCAGCCACTATTAAAGGGACTACCGAATTCTGTGTGATACAGCCATTTCTAGAGTAGTGTCCCATTTTATTTCTGGTTATGCTTTGAAACCAGTACAGCAATGATTTAGACACCTTCTATGTCTTTCAGAAAAAATAACATGCAGCAATGTTACTTTTCAATAGTTTTGATGTGGAATACCACTTTAGGATTTATTTTTGAAATTATCTGCAATTCCTGCAGTGCTAAGAAAGGCCTTATCACACTTTAATGCTGTTGAATGTTGGGGTCTCAGTTTAGCAATCAGAAGTTGGTGAAGTTAAATTTTTTTATGCTATATTTTATTTGGCATAGTTGTGAAAGTTGAATGGAGTTTCCTTGTGAATGGTGATTACTCACATTTCAGAGGTTTTTGATTTTCAAGATGACACTCCTCTTTCTTGCATTTAAAGAGTACAAGTGAAAGAGTTATCACATTCTGAATTACAATGTAAACCAGACATTTGGGCTTGCCTGCCTCTGAATTGCAGGCACGTGCCCATTACCAGCTGTTTGCACAGTAGTGTAGTCAGACTGATCAGCCGATGCTTTGAGGATAAGGTCAAGGCAAATGAAATATCCCTAGAATCATAGAATCACAGAATCATAGAAAGGTCGGGGTTGGAAGGGACCCCAAGGATCACAGAGTTCCAACCCCCCTGCCACAGGCAGGGACACCAACCTCCAGGCCTGGATATTCACAAGGTTGCCCAGGGCCCCGTCCAACCTGGCCTTGAACACCTCCAGGCATGGGGCATCCACCACCTCTCTGGGCAGCCTGTTCCAGCACCTCACCACCCTCTCTGTAAAAAACTTCCCCCTAATATCTAATTTAAACCTTCCCTCCTTCAGCTTCAATCCATTCCCCCTTGTCCTGACATTATCTACCCTTTTAAAAAGTTGGTTCCCCTCCTGTTTGTACGCTCCCTTCAGGTACTGGAAGGCTGCAATGAGGTCCCCCCGCAGCCTTCTCTTCTCTAGGCTGAACAAGCCCAGCTCCCTCAGCCTCTCTTCGTAGGGGAGGTGCTCCAGCCCTCGGATCATCTTCGTGGCCTCCTCTGAACCCTCTCCAACAGTTCTGCATCTTTCTTGTACTGCGGGCCCCATACCGGGACACAGGGCTCCAGGTGGGGCCTCACGAGGGCAGAGTAGAGAGGGACGATCACCTCCCTGTCCCTGCTGGCCACCCCTCTTCTGATGGAGCCCAGGATACCATTGGCCTTCCGATCTGCAAGAGCACACTGCTGGCTCATGTTGAGTTTCTCAAGAATGAGACACTATTTGTCAGGGTGCTAAAACCAAAAGGACTTTTAGGTTCCTCTCTGTGAAAGGCAGTTACATGGCAGCAGAAGAGGCAGGAGAAACTGCTGAGCTCTCCTCCCCAGTCTCTCAGTAGCTCTCAGGAGCACAAGTGTCTGAAGTTTAGTTTCAGCCTCCTTATTTCCGCATAAGAACATCTAGCACATCATACTTTTTAGCAATCCCCCTCTCCCTTAGCAAGAAAAGGGTTTAAGAATAATCTAAATTTAGGAATACTGTTTTCTAAGGGCATGAAATTTGTCCTTCAGTGCTATCCTCCATAGGTAAGGCAATAAACGGGGAGCTAACCTTAGGAATATAACCTGCCGAAACATTCCTTTCCCTCTCACCATAGAATCATAGATTCATAGAATCATAGAAAGGTCTGGTTTGGAAGGGACCCCAAGGATCACAGAGTTCCAACCCCCCTGCCACAAGCAGGGACACCAACCTCCAGGCCTGGATCTACACGAGGTTGCCCAGGGCCCTGTCCAACCTGGCCTTGAACACCTCCAGGCACGGGGCATCCACCACCTCTCTGGGCAGCCTGTTCCAGCACTTCACCACCCTCTCTGTAAAAAACTTCCCCCTAATATCTAATTTAAATCTTCCCTCCTTCAACTTTAGTCCATTCCCCCTTGTCCTGTTATTGTCTACCCTTTTAAAAAGTTACTAGCATCAAATCAGACAGCATTTGATGCTCCGTGCGTAGGCAAGGTGCAAGCATGGTTAATTCTTATCAGCCACACTGGATTTTAATCTCATAAATTCTTTTTTTTACTGCCAGCCTCTGAAGGTATTTCTAAAAACCTTCTGGGTCCGTCTCTAGCCCTCAGGTTTCCTGACCACCCAAAGTTTTCCCTGAGTTTCCTCTGTGCTGAGAAAAGAGTCACCATCCTGGGAAATCCCTTTTCCCAGTGGCAGCTCTGCTGCCGTTTCTCATGTGACTTCCCAAGAGGCATCAGAAGATTAGCAGCAATCTCTTTGCTGGCTGCTAATCCAGCACATTGTATGGCAGTGCCTTGCTGTCCCTCCGAATATATACATTAAGTAGACAATAAACAGAATAGTTTATAGGTGCTACAGTGATACTAGCAATGATATATTGACATCCCTAGTACCACTGAAATAGCCGTAACGCTGCCAAGGCAATTCCATAGGCAATTCCATAGGCAATTCCATAGGCAATTCCATAGGCCTGCTCAAGCGGAGGCACAGGGTGGTGCAGAGCCCTCCTCACTCCTTACGCAGAGGCAGCACCAACTGCCAAACTGCTGACAGCTACTGTTATGGAGGGTCTTTGGCCATTGCACAGGATTTTTTAAGCATGTTACTAGTTTGCTGAAATAAAACTCCTGTTGGTATGGAAGTAGGACAAGCTGGCCCCAAACTAGGTTGATTTCACTGTCTTGACAAATATACACATCCTGATAAGCTACGACAGGCCATGCCAGTCCATCATATCACGCCTTAACCACGTGTGTGTAAGTTAAAAGGAGTTAGGGCATAGGTAGCCTAGCGCTCACACTACAAAAGAAGGTATCTCCTCTAAAGAGACAGAAGAGCCTTCTAACAAGAACCTGTCCTTCCCACCAAGAGAGCAGCGAGAGCCAGTAACCTGCTCTGTTGGGGTAAATCAGCGAGGACTTTAATCACTGGCCTGAGCTCTCAGGCGGCTGCTTTGTTCATGCAAAGCTTGCATCCAGTATCTTCTGATTGGCGAAGACTTCTGGCATCTTTGCCTTTGTTGTCTGTGGTCACCTTGATATCATAATACAATTCCCCCCTGCCCTAACCAGGGACATTTGCTCTTTAAAAACATTTCTTACTTTCTTCAGGATTTCAGCTTTGCCCCATCTAATTTGTGTGAGCTGGGGCTGGCCATACCTGCCAGGGATACCATAGTCTGAGTGCTGCAGGGCTGGCTGCGGGCTGTTCCACGTCAGATGGCTGCCACCCTGCTTTACTCTCTGGTCTGTAGGAGTCGTATAAAGACATTTAACAGTGCAAGATAAATGAAGATTAGGACAAGAGGAAATGGCTTAAAGTTGTGGCAGGGGAGGTTTAGACTGGATATTAGGAAAAATTCTTTACTGAGAGAGTGGTGAGGCATTGGAATGGGCTGCCCAGGGAGGTGGTGGAGTCACCGTCACTGGAGGTGTTTAAGGAACGTGTCGATGAGGCACTGTGGGACATGGTTTAATGGGCATGGTGGTGTTGGCTGATGGTTGGACTTGATGATCTTACAGGTCCTTTCCAACCTTAGTGATTCTGT
>KL271092.1:366-17925 GCA_000699545.1 Podiceps cristatus
ACACATTGAAGAGAGGGTCCCCCACCCAGGGGAGAGTTAGAAAGGAATTTAATAAGAAGACAGGACAGACTGCACTGATCAATGCACAAGGCATGGCCAGACAAGTGCAATGACCAGCAAAATACTTAGATACGACTGGTCTTTTTTGTGCCCTTAGCCCTCTATTTTCGCACACTTGTTCCTCCCCAAATCGCTTAAATCCCTCCCTTAGCCTGCCCTTGGTTCTTCCCCTAAACATCCCATAGTAAGGCCTATGCAATCCCAAAATGCTCCTCCCCTGCATCCCATCATGTGTGCTGTACACCTCAGCAGCAACACCCACCCCCCCCAGTCCAAAAGGTGCTCACGTGTTGACTCATCTTAATGGGTTTCAGGTCTGGACCCTGGGGCTGAGGCTCTCCTGGGACAGCCCTGGGAAGGGCCCAGACCGGGTGTCCCTTCCTCCCAGTCCTTAATTTGGGTTCCTGCCTGCTGTTGGGCCCCTGTGCTCCTCTGAGCTTGTGGAAGTCGGCCTTTGGTGGGCTGATGGCTACTGGGATGAACCTGTCAGAGTATTGGGCTCCTGCTGCTGCCGTTGTCTATGCTCCTTTATGAGTGTGCAGACAAGTTTATATCACATAAACTAATAGTTAATACTATCCATTCTCTCATTTTTCCAGCTAAATCTAGTGAATTTGTATTTCTTGAACTGTCCCAGCCACTCACAGAATGGGAAGAAGACAGACTGTCTGAACTGATTACAGATGTGAGCAAGAAGAACAGAGCACTGGATCTCCCTGAGTTCTTGTCTTTGAAGCAAGCCTTACCTTTGTTTAAGGACCTTTCTCCTGAAGAGAGCTATTTTATGAGTTACAGTAAGGATCTACTAAAGCAGTGTATGCAAAAAGAGAATACCTCAGATGCTTGTGAGCCCGCAGTTCAGGTTAGTGAGTAGCTGTTGTGTGATTCATCACCACCTGTTGGCTTTCATATATTCTAGTAAGTTTTAGATCAGCAAATTGCACATCAGCCTCTCACAGTGGGGGAAGGTTTGCAGTAAAGTAGCTTGTGTCCATTGCGGGATAGTGTATAGACCTCATCAGTAAGTGGCAAATACTGAAGCTTTAGGTTGACTCGTGGTTGCATGTGCCCAGAACCACAGGAATTTCCTCCCCTCATGGTGTCTCCAGCCAGGGCAGCACATTGGGAGTTAATCAAGCAATGAGTGATGGAGCCATTTTCAGTTGAGCTGGTAGCGAAGGGGTGCAGCAGAGGAGGAGCTGTGTATCTTGATCGTTTCAGAGACCTCTAAACGTTCTTGTGGGGGCTCCACAGCTTGAAGTGCGAAGTGATTCCTAAGGCTCCTGAGGAGGTGAGGCTGTGCAAGTGAATGCATTATACTCCTCAGAGGGAGGTGTATTATGTCTCAACTGAACCCCACAATGTTGTCACTTCAGAAGTGACAGGTGTTCATTGCCATCAGTAAAAAGCACAGAGACACCAGATCAATCTGACTATGAGACTGGGAATTTAAATTGAGCCAGCCAGTTCAAAATCTATCGTTTTTAGGCAAATTATTAAGAACTATATTTTCAAACCTTCCAGGCATATGCAGCTCCTAGTAGGACAGTCTGATACTTGCCTCCATCCTTTCAGGTCGTGTTTCTTCTCCAAAAGCAATTTTGCCTCAATTGGGTAAATAATGCTTAAACAGTTTTAGAGAGGTTGTGAACAGATGACAACCTGTCATCATTTTAAAAGGAACATAACTTTTTTATTATCTGAGCAATAGCACATTTGCCTAAATACTGATGTTTGCACTTCTGCTCTCCAGCAAGATTCCTCTTCAGCGATGCAGGGTACTCGTGTGGGTTTCAGGCTGGGGTTTTGCGTGTTCTGTTTTACATATCAAGCTGTGCAATGTTTTTTACTATTACTGTTGTTTGTATTTTTTCTGGTAGAAATCAAAACCAAAAGTGGCCAGGCCCAGTTATGCTCTTGCAAATAAGCAGAATAGTGGTTGCTATTCTATCTCTCTGTCCTCTGCACTGAATGAAGAATGGAAAGAAGTAAGAGAAACTGGAGCAGTTAAGAAGTAAGTGTACTTCATATAAATGAGGAGGTGAAAATGAATTGAATACCCTGGAGTAAGTGCCCTGGCTTAACTACCATTCTCTAGGTGATTTGAAAGTGTTGTGTGAAAGATGCTCTAGAAATCTCAAATGTCACCAAGTATGAATGTAGTTATTCCCGTTTCCATCCTAATAGTTAACAGACAAAATGGATGTGTTACAGGATGACAGAAAAATCTCACAGAAATTAGAGAATACCAGAATTGTGACTACAAACTTATGTCATGGACGCATCAATGGAAGGGTAGGGACCTCATGGCCTTTGTGAGTGTCCATCTAAGTCCATATTACAGCAAAACTCTTGCAAACTTAAGCTTGTTTGTTTGGTTTTTTAATCTAAACAATGTTTTGTTTCACTATTCTGTCACACTTTATAACTAGTCTTTCATACAATTTACTAGTTAGTACAGGACCTTGGTTAACAAAAGACATTAGAAGACGAGAACACACAAATGTGTAATGCAGCAGGGTACTGTAAGAGCACTGACATGCCTCTGTTCTGTCTGCACTACCCTGTTAGTCCTGATACTTCTAGTACAGTAAACATTGGTGAAGTAAATTGGGCTCAAGAACTCTTGCCTTTAGCCATCGCTGTTTTTCCTGACAGTATGGCAGTTGGGCTTGTTTCTGAAACAGCAAAAATGCTCGCTTCATGGTTCCAGTTAAGTAATATGGTTGTTAATCTAGAGCTTTTTAAATACTGGCGTTAGCAGTAACTTGGGCAGTTTCAAACCACTTACAGTACACACGCTGCATGGTGCCTAAACCCAAGTTTCCTACTTGGAAATATGGGAGTCCTTATTGGAGTGTTAATGAATAGAAAACCATTGTCCATTCATACCATTTGAGAATATGTCCTAGTATTTCCTCCCATTTTATATAGCCATTTGAAATTTCTTTTATCAAAAATAGAAAAAGATGATGAGGGTAAAAAAATAATTTCCTCTTCAAAAGTTTTTTCAAAACTTCAGTGTGCAGTGGGGTGCATATTTCTTTTGTAACACTTAACTATCAGAGGAAGAAATGGTAAAGGGCTTTTGAGTTAGTCAACAGTTCTGAGAACTACCACTTTTTAACAGGTTTTCTAGGAAAAGCTTCTACATGTGGGCCAGCCATACTAAGAAGAACGTCACGTAAAACACAGTTTGTCACTGTTATAACATGATTTGTATTTTCTAGTTTAATTGTTTATCCACCCCCACCTGCAAAAGGAGGACTGGGAGTCACAAGTGAAGACCTAGAGTGCTTAGAATATGGAGAATTTCTTAATGATGTCATCATTGATTTCTATCTTAAGTAAGTAATCACAGCCTTAATTGTACCTTTCCTTCTGGGGCCTGATCTGGACTTGAATGTTTCTGTAAATGTTGGTCACTAAATATGATACAACAAGTTTAGAAGTAACAGTATGATGAATTTCTAAGTTAGACTTTTTTAAAGCTTTTGTGTATTCTCAGCAGTTTCATTTGTTTCAATTTCATTCCTCTTGTTTCTCTAGAGGCCTGTGATATAATCCAGACAGAATAACTGAGGGGGAAAAAAATCCTCTTGGCAGGCTCACAGAACAGAAAGTACGGAGCAGTTTTAAGCAGGCAGTTGAAGGAAGTAGAGGGTCTGTACCAGGTAGCTTACTAAGTTTGCATGAAGTGGAGCATCCCCTGTTTTTCTGTGCAAGAGTGCAGGAATTCTTCTGATCCACAGCTCCTGCAAAAAGGAACACAGCTAATACTTCTTGAGGAAGCTGTGCTTGGCTTACCTGCTTCATGCCATCCTGCTAAAGTAGCTTATGAAAGTAAGTTTTCCAGAACAGCATTGTGGGCCACTGTTCCCTAAAGCTGAGGTTTGTTTTCCCTGTGCTGACTTAAACCTAAGCAGAATTCTGGCTCTTTTGAAGGTTGTCTGCAAGATTCCATTTTGCTTGACATCCAGCATGGCTGTGGTAACTGTAAGCAATAGGAAGCCAGTTAAAACTTCTGTTTAGAGGAGCAGAAAAGGAAATGTGTACCAGAGTGTTTCAGTGTGGTTTTACAGCAAAGCCACCTGTATTTTGCTCTAACTAGAAATAAATCATGCAGCATGGTCCTCTCAGTAGCTGTATATTCATCTCTACAGAAAAGGAAGATTTGAATAAAGGAATTTAATGCAATCATTGCAGGAACCCCTCTGCTTTTTAAATTTGTTAAACCTCCCACATTCTCAGTTTTCATTATGTGGTAAGTTGTATCACGTATGACTGTTGCCCAAGTCAGCGGGTAAAGCTGGAGGCACTGCATAACTGCAATTATGAGAGCGTTGGCCTTCTAGGATGACAGAATAAACACTCAGGCTCATGTATACAGTAAAATGATCAACAGTAAAATCATACAGAATGATGTACCTGTAGAATATTTGTCTTAACTTTTACATGCATAACCTGTAGAAGTAAAACGGACAATTCATAGTATTGAATTGTTCTATGCTTTTTGTATATGCAGGAGTATAGTACTCCATAGGCTTATGCTTGGTTAGGTTTTCAACCTTGCCTTTAATCGCAAGGCCTAGAAACTTGACTCTAAACATAAATTCAGGAGCACAAATCTGAGATAAAAAATAACTGCATTCTTAGTAGTTGTTTGGCTGTTAAATATTCTGATGATGTCCACCCATGTGCATATTGAAAATAGAGTAGAGAGAAAAGTTTGGCATGATTAACGGCTTTGAAGGCAACTGATAGTAAGCATAACCTGAGGATGATTAGACATCAAAGTAATTATCCTTTTTTATCAATAATGGTACTTTCTAGAAAATGAATTTAATAATTTCCTTTTTCTTTGGTGCAGATACCTGTTGTTGGAGAAGGCTCCAAAACATCTTGCTGACCGTACACACATTTTTAGCAGTTTCTTCTACAAGTGCTTGACCAGGACTGAAAAAAACGCTGAGGGCGATCTCAAAGTTTCGTAAGTTCATTTTAGATGCCATTATGACCAGAAATAAGCTATCTATTGATGCCACTCCTGATCAGCACATAAAATGGTAATTGGTATTCTCCAAAGGATTAGACATTGTAACTTGCAATTTAAGTATACTGGTATTTTTCATTAAAATCTACATGTGATTCATACTGAATGCGACTGAAAATGTTATCATCTTTCTCCAACTTTATCTGAATCTTTACTTCAGACAATTATTTATGTATTTCGATCTTTTTATTATAAACTCGGAGTTTATGCAGTGTTGATTCGTGCGAGGCAGGTGTCATTTTAAGAAATTGCACTTCCAAAAATATGTTTAGATATACAACATATTTCATTTTACATATTGCTGATAAGTTATTGTCCAAATTTTTAGTAAGAAAATTTTCTTACACACCAAGTTTACACATTTGGTTTTTTAACAGTTAAGCACACTGGAAACGGAGCGTTTCTCAAAAAGGTATCACTAAGAGCTCAAGAATCCTGTATCACTTTGTGTTCCCAGCTAAGACTGTATAAAGCGTCGAACCATTTCTAGTGCACTGTCCATTCCTTTTCAACACAGACATTAGAGTGGAACTTGCCCTGCCACTTACAGTGATGATCTGCCAGCAATGTTCATTCTGTTTTCATCATTCAGCTTATCAAAGTGTGTTGTTTTTTTTTTTTTTTTCTGTTTCTCTGAAGTGATTTTTCATCTGTTATCCATGAAGTCCCCAGGTTTTTCGTTCTACTGGCAAACAAGGCCACCTGCACAAAGAGGTGTGCCATCTTGTTTGTGTTGGGTGAAAACTATGTTATAGAGGGAAAAAATGAAGCTTCTGTAATATTTTGAAAGATGTCTCAAAAATTCAAGGAGCTGTGCTTGAGACAATGTCTTCATATTCTCGCCCTGAAAGTTCTGAAGTGGAGACAAAATTACCTATTTTAAGAATACTGTTGTGCCTTGATCTGATTCCTTTTACAAGACTGGACTGTATAACCTTCTTGAGGAACTAGAATGGCACTCTTCATTCACCATATTTCAAAGACTGTAGCTGCTCCAGATTAGGCAGTAGCTTTGGAAATTCTAGTTTTGTGTTTTGCCTTAAAGACTTACCTGATGATTACAAGTAGTTTGGGTGTTGTTTGTTTCTGTGGGTTTTTTTTTTATAAATGGATAGTTGAAAATTGGGCTCTGTAGTGTTGTAAATGAAATTAATCTCAACTGATGTAGCTACTTAACTTAAAAACCTTTTGCTGCTTTTTCTTCACACTGCTTAGGCAGTAGATTTGGAAAGCTCCTTCTATAGGTGCTTTCCCAGGTTGCATGCATGCCTTCCCCTTTTAAGTTCCCAGTGCTTCTAGAGTCATGTAGCAGAAGCAGTTTGCAACTAGTCTTCATGCTGGCCCATGCAGAGTCCCACAGCAGCTTGTTTTTCCATTTCTCACTCCTTTTTTCCAATTCCTCGTACACTGAAGTTAAGTTTTTTGATCACAGATCAGGACGGAATCAGAAAGGTAATAGGGATGTCTCCTGAATAGAGTGAATTTTGCTTTCAGATCATACTGGAGCGAAGTTCTATGAACCGTTGGTTTCTCTTTCAACTTGTGAGAACTAAGAAAGTTGAAAATCTAAATTTAGGTTTCTTAAATCTTTCTTATTCTCCTGTTATCCTGTCCTCATGCTTTATGTCTGTAGGGACCAGAAATTAAATGTGCTCCAGCATTTAAAGGTTAGGACTGTGAAGGGGATCTGTTTCAGTTCTGGCTTTGCTACAGGTGTGTTGCATGACCCTATGCAAGGCATTTAGCTTTCTCCTTCAAAAGATAAGGTTGTTTAGACAGGCCTTAAAAAGTGGTATTGTGAAGTTTAATTCCTGGATGTTTGTAAATTGGTATAGATCTGTTTTTACACTGGCTGGTGTTTAGATAATATTTTTTGCATTTAGGGTAGTAAATAATAATTACTGGACAAATAACTGTAAGAAATCCTTTCAAATCTATGGACAATTCTCTCCAGAAGAATTTAAGATGGTTCAGAAATGGCTTTTTAGTCACTTGGGCTCAATGGTGTGCTGATTTATTTTTTCCTCTATCGTGGAAATTTAAAGAGTAAATGAAAAAAAAACATTGAAGGACTGGGAAGATGTAGGAGTACTAATCCCTATACCTTGCTTTAAAAAGAAAAAATCCAAACAACAGTTGTCATATGGTTTCTGCAGAGTGGCACAGAGAAGACACAGAAGAGTTAGAACGTGGACTCGTCATATAAACATCTTCAGTAAAGACTATATCTTTGTGCCCGTGAATGAGGAGTAAGTCTATGTGTCTTGGTCACCTTTTCTGATATTTAAAGATACAAATATTTGAATGTTGTGGTGATAAAAAGATTTATGGCTGTAAGTTTGGCTCATTGGAGATAAACACATGAGATTTTAGAAGTAACAATGTGTGGAACGAGTAATTTTGAAGTTTCTTCAAAAGTTAAACTTTTTTAGCTGTCTTCAGTAAACTTTGCATCTTTGTTCTTTGATTTACTGAAAATTGCTTTTATGTATTTTTCAAAATAATTTGTGTGCCATTACAATGGTTCCTGTGCACTTAAGTAGTATTTCTGTAAAGAAATCACAGCAACTCTGTAGTGTTAATGGATCAGGAGTAGTACTTCCATGGTCTGTGCCTTGGCCTGGTTGAATAACCTGCACATGGAAACTCCATTAAAACTGAATAGTCATTGAGAGTTACGTGTGCAGAACAGCTGCAGAAAGAGATAAGGCTAGAGGCATGCCATACCTTCAGCTATAGTCAAGATTGGTATCACCATAACAGATTATTTTATTATTTGTAAGATGCTGATAAATTTCTGTGGTGGGTTTGTTGATTTTTTTTTTTTTTTTTTAAAGGAATTGATACTTATTTTTTCTGTTATACCACAAAACAAAGCAAAAAATGAGTGAGAAGATTAGTGTTAGATGCCAGGAAGCAACATCGCGATGATGGATGTGTGTCATAAAACAGTTGTTCGTGAGCTCTCAGTGTTATTGAAACTTTTCATATCCTTTTCAGAACCAAATATTATACAGTTTTGACGTTTTTTCCCCCCCCTCTCCCCACTGCCGGGCAGGTCTCATTGGTACATTGCAGTTATCTGTTTTCCTTGGTTAGAAGAAGCTGTGTATGAGGAGTATCCCCATCAGAATTCATTATATCACCACCCTCAACAGTCTCCGCTTCGATCAGAGAGTGAGAACACTAGAACTGGTTCAGTACTGGACTTTCCTGGTAACTGCAAGGATGAAGAAGAAATGAATGCTAACAGAATTTTATTTTCAAAAGGTATGTTATCTAGAAAAAAATTATGTCAAGCCATATACAGTTCTAATAATGTCTTCATCCTCGAAGGAGAGAGATGATGTTTTAAAAAGTATTTTTCATGTCAAGATTGATGTAATATGTTTTGTATTGCCATGCATAGCAAGGACTGCCCTGCATTCTTGTCCGCAACTCTGGAAAATATCGGAAGGGACATGTAAAAATCAGTGGCTCAGATCCCATCATGAGTGGAAAGTTCTTGATTTTCAGTAATAATTTTATCAGGAAGGATGGCCCTCAGTAACTCTGCTATTCAAATATTCAGAAGGAAAGCAAAATTAGTTTACACTTCACTATTGTATTTTGAATACTAATAATCATGAATTTGCAAATGAAAATATTTCAGTTAGGAAGGATTTTCATAAGACTCTTCAATTTGTTCTTTTGTACTAGGTAGCAAAGAAATTGCTGCTGCTGCTGCTTCAGTCCTGGATTCAGGTATTTCTAAAGTAAGTGCCTTTTTCTACTGACAGAGGAAACTAGTATTACTCTATTCCTGAAGGGTCTGAGACTTGACCGAGTGATTTTTCATCATCTGTTTTGCAGCAGCTGTTGATGTTTGCGTGGCCTCCAGCATGTGCAAGACATTTTGAATTAGCCTAAAGTCCTTCTTTGCCTACCTATCTTGCCTATGCTATTCTTTCCCGTGTATTTAAAAATTATTTATCAGTTTCTCCCTTTCTAAAATGGGAGCTTCTCTGGCTTTACCTTTAAATCTCTGAAAATATTTGAGCTTATAATTGTTGTAAGTTTTTTTTTAAGGGTATTTTCATTTTCTTTTCCCCTAGATCTCCCTAAGTAATTCCAAAAGGCAGATTTGTAAAAGGTATGTTTTTCTGTTCATACTAATATTGTATCATTAAATTATATTAAGAAATTCTGCAGTCATTCAGTTACTTGTCATAAAGACACAGTTGTAGGAACTTGTAAATTTTTTTTCCATGTTTGTTCAGATATTGATGCTCTTGTTAAGCTGTATTCAAACAAAATATTGTTTCAGTAGTGTTGGTAATGAAAGACTACAATGAGTTATTTGTTTTTGTTGTGTACAGGCCTTGTATACTCATCTTTGATTCTTTGAAAGCTGGTTCCGTACAGAAAACAGTTCAGGTTTTGAGAGAGTAAGTAACTACAGTTTCTATTTATTAGAAAGAGATGCTGCTGGTCATGTTTCTAAATTCAAAATACTCTTCTCTATAAAGGTGTACATTTCTAATGCTAAAGGAAAATCCATAAAGAGCCACAACAAAGAAAACTGTAATAGCAATACAGAGGCTTGTGTGAAAAGCCTGTCTTTGTTCTGCAGCTCAGATATAAAAATTGTGAAGTAGACAGTTTTTTTGAAATTGAAAAAAAACCCAAAAAAAACAAACACCAAAAACAAAAAACAGTAGAGGGGGGTGTTGGGATTTTACCTCCTCCAATTCAGTAATGGTGGAAAAACAGATTATTCAAAATGAATACCTTGAAATTTAAATGATTCATTTTCCAAGGGGCTGATCCTCATTTTCTGATGGAACTTACAGCATTGGAGTGTTAAATCCACTCCTATCTATGTGCAAGAAAAAGTAGAAACTAGACTGAAGCTGTCTTAAAAGCTTGATGTGTCAGTATAGTTATTTCAGAATGGTATTATTTGTTTTTAGTCTTTTTTGTGATAATTGTGTAAGTAATGGAAGAACATCTTCAAACTTTCAGTACTTTTACACACTTGTAATAACATCTATCAACACCTTTTAAGAAGTTTGCTAATATTAAATATTTAAAGCTAAACAAAATTATTCTTTGTTATCTGTTGTATTCACTTCACTGAAAGAAACAAAACCCCCCCTGTAAACCAAGTAGTACATCCTTCTTGTAAAAGTAAATTTTTCAAATTACACTCTGAGGGTTAGATGAGAATCAGAAATGTTTGTGAAACCATCTTTTCCCTAGATAGAGAAGCCTCCCCACCATGTGTGTCTTGGGAGGAAGAATCAAATATCTTTTTTTTTTTTTTTTTTCCTCTTTTTTAAACTCTGTGGGATATATTAACTTAGTGCTCTATGCTTTGAGCTACTCATGGGGGTTGAAATTCCAGAGGGTGGTTTCCTGCAGTTCAGAGAGATGTCAGAAAACAAAGAGGTGATGTATGGAGTTGTGAGATCAGGGAAGTTTTGGAAGCAGAACTCTTATTCCTTCAATTTGCAGTTACACCCTGAAAGCAGAAGTTTAAGGAAACTGATGCAGGGGTTTGTTCACCTCTTCTTTCCTTGAGATGGTTTTTATTGTGTTTTGAGCAGTGGTCAGGCTCAATCAAATTTAAGTCTACAGTTGTAGGTTCTTGCAGTTTCCAGGGAGTGTGCTTCACTGAACTGTCTTCATCTTTGAGTTATCATGTTTGCCTCCTTTTCACAGTTGCCATTTTGCCCAAATGTGTTTTGGGTGTTTTATATGTAATTTTATTCTCAGAATTGCAAGGACTTGGGGCTTTTAGAAATCAAATACAAGGTCTGACTTACTGTATAGGATTTTTTTTGTTCCCTAAAGTCAGAACTTGTGTTTGATTTTCACCAGCCCTGAGCCTTTGCAACTCTGACTTGAAGTCAGTGGAAAAATAGAGGCTACTGTTGCCTTTGCAAATCAGACCCCTATGCTTTTGATCCCGTATTCAAAATTTGTGGCCAGCCCAGAAAAGGGGGTCAGTGAGTTGCTACTGAAGCACAAGAAAAACAGAAAAGCCTGGTAACAAATAAGTCATAATCATTAAACAAGTGATCCCTTAAGATTTTTGACAAGTCTTTATACACTTTGTACACTAGTAGGTTGGAAGAGTTGTATTGATGCAATTGGAACTGAAATTATTTATAGGGTTTCTGGTAAGGAATTCTAAGGGTTTTTTAATGGTTTGCTTAGGTTAGAAAACCACTGCTGTCCTCTTAAGATGAAGCCAGGAAAAATCTGTGTGATAGCTGGGAGAGATTGAATTCTTCCTTTAGTTAAGATTTAAAAAGGATCTGGTATCCTAATAGCTTGAAGAAACTCAGCACAAATAATGGGTTTGAGGTTTCTTTTGTTTGTTTTTGTTTGGGGGGTGTTTTTGTTTAAAAAAAGTCATGCATCTTTCCATTTTGTATATTGCATATTATGTGGTAGAGATGCCTCTGAGATAGAATATCAAATAGTGGAAGTTGTGTTATTCCTTGCATGAATTTCTTTGGCAGATTCTGTGAAAGGAAATGGTTAAAGCTAGTTCGTCTTTTTGGCCAGCTCCAGGACATTATTGAGTAGTAACTCCCAAGCTTAATGCATTTTGGGATATTTCTCAAGTATTTACTCTATTTGCTTTGTTTTGTAGGTACCTTGAAGTGGAATGGGAAGCTAAACAAAAAACACATCGAGAATTCAGTGAATCAACAATGATTGACCTGTGTCCCAGAGTGCCTAAACAAGATAACAGCAGTGATTGTGGAGTCTATTTGCTGCAATATGTGGAAAGCTTCTTCCAGGTACAAATGGAAACTACCTTCCCCTTTCCCCAAAATCACTTTAAGCCCAAAAAACCTGTTTCTGAGGGAAATAGCCAGACACAAAAGCCTGTGATGCTCAGCATCAAAGGTGTCAAAGCCGTTTGAGGAAGAGGAGATAAAACCCATTCTTCAAGTAGCGGCAGGGGTCTTTGGAGCACAGACAGTTTCTCATCTGTGTTTGTTGGCAAACATTTCTGACCTTGTAGTTTAACATTGATTTTACGTTGACATATTCAATATCCCTCACTATTTGAGTGTATTTGGAATACATTTTGTTTACATCTTTCCAGCCTACAGGTGTTACAAAGGCATTTTTTCTGTGCATCTCTTCTTGTACGCTCTAAAACTTAGGTCAGCTTGTGCATTGGCCTTTGAATGGCTCTGCAGGCAGCAGCATCTGAAAAGAGAGGGGGGCAGAATCCTTAAAAAGGAATGCACAGAGCCTCTCTTTCCTATTCAACACACACCTCTAAACGTCTGCAGACACTGGCTTTCAGGCACTGTCTTTTAGGGTGTCCCCAACTCTTCTTCCCCCTGATCAGTGCACTGCCCTCATGTTTGTCCTCTGAATGGCTCTGCTTGTTTGATGCTTATACATGTGGTCCACGTTCTCTGAGTCCTGCGTATGGAAAGCCTAGTGCCTGTACAATAATGCAGAGTGTGTGCTCTGCTCCATGGAGAAGGATCTGGGAGTTTTGGTGGATGACAAGTTAACCATGAGCCAGCAATGCGCCCTTATTGCTAAGAAGGCCAATGGTATCCTGGAGTGCATAAAGCAGAGCGTGGCCAGCAGGCCGAGGGAGCTTCTCCTCCCTCTCTGCTCTGCCCGGGTGAGGCCCCATCTGGAGTGCTCTGTCCAGTTCTGGGCTCCCCAGTTCAAGACAGATAAGGAACTACTGGAGAGAGCCCAGGGGAGGGCTACAAAGATGACGAGGAGGCTGGAGCATCTCTCCTGTGGGGAAAGGCTGAGGGAGCTGGGGCTGTTCAGCCTGAGGGAGAGAAGACTGAGAGGGGACCTCATCAATGCTTACATATATCTCAAGAGCGGGTGTCAGGAGGATGGGGCCAGACTCTTTTCCGTGGTGCCCAATGACAGGACAAGGAGTGATGGGCACGAACTGGAACACAAGAAGTTCTGTCTGAACATGAGGAAAAACTTCTTTCCTGTGAGGGTGACAGAGCACTGGCTGCCCAGAGAGGTGTGAAGTCTCTTCCTCTGGAGATGTTCAAAACCCGCCTGGATGCGTTCCTGTGCAGACTGTCCTAGGTGAACCTGCTCTAGCAGGGGGATTGGACTAGATGATCTCCAGAGGTCCCTTCCAAACCCCCACTACCATTCTGTGATTCTGTAATAAATGTGAGGAATTAGAGATCTAGGTGCAGTTGCAGGGCTATGATCTTGTTGAGGTCACGGGGACACGGTGGGATAGCTCATATGACTGGGACACTGTGGTGGATGGAGACAGGCTCTTTAGGAAGGACAGGCTGGGAAGACGATGAGGTAGAGTTGCCCTTTATGTGAGAGAGCAGCTGGAATGCAACTGAGAGCCAACTGAGAGCTTATGGGTAGTGATTAAAGAGCAGACTGATGTGGGTGTCATAGTAGCGGGCATCTGCTGTAGGCCACCTGACCAGGAAGAACAAGTGGATGAGGCCTTCTATAGACAGCTAGAAGCAGCCTCACATTTACAGGCCCTGGTCCCTGTGGAGAACTTCAACCACTCTGACAACTGCCAGAGGAACAACACAGAAGAACATAAGCAATCCAGGAGGTTCCTGGAAAGCAAAGATGACAGCTTCCTGACCCAAGTGACAGAGGAGCCAATGAGGAGAAGTCCTCTGCTAGGCCTTATACTCACAAGCAAGGAAGGTCTGGCTGGGGATGTAAAGGTCAAAGGCAGCCTTGACTGCAGTGACCATAAGATGATGGAGTTCAGGATCATGAGAGGAAAGGAGCAGTGCAAAAAGCAAGATCACATGCTTGGACTTTGGCCTCTTCAGGGATCTGCTTAGAAGAATTCTATGGGATAAGGCCCTGGACAGAAGAAGAGTCAGAGAAGACTGGTTTATATTCAAGGGACACCACCTCTAAACTGAAGAACAGTTCATCCAAACAAGCAGGAAGTCAAGCAAAGATGCCAGGAGGCCTGCATGGATGGACAAGCAATTTCTGGCAAAACTCAAACATAAAAAGGAAGTATGAGGAAACAGAAGCAGGGACAGGTATCCTGGGAGGAATAAAGAGACACTGTCCAAGCATGCAGAGACGTAATTTGAAAAGCCAAACCCAACTGGATTTTAATCTGGTGAGGGATGTCAAACGCAACAAGAAGGGCTTCCATACTATGTAAGCAGCAAAAGGAAAAGTAGGGAAGATGTGGACTGACTGCTGACTGGGGCAGAGGCCTGGTGACAAAGGACAAGGAAGATGGCTGAGCTTCTGAATGCAGCCTTCATCTCAGTCTTTACTAACAAGACTGGCTTTCAGGAGTCCTGGGTCCCAGATGCTGGGGAAAAGACTGGAGCAAGGAAGACATACCCCTGGTGGAAGAGGATCAGGCTAGGGAATAGTTAAACTGGATATTCATAAGTCTGTGGGCCCTAGTGGAATGCTCTCATGAGTGCAGAGGGAGCTGGCTGATATAATTGTGAGACCACTCTTGATAATCTTTGAATGGTAATGGCAATTGGGAGGGGACTGGAGGAAAGCAAGTGTCACTCCTATCTTCAAAAAAGGCAGAATGGAGGACCTGGGGAGCAACAGGCTGGTCAGCCTCACCTTGATCCCTGGGAACGTGATGGAGCAACTAATCCTGGAAACTATTTCCAGATGTGAAGGACAAGAAAGGGATTGAGAGTAGTCAGCATGGATTTACAAAGGCAAGGGGGAGTCATGCTTGACAAACCTTATAAACTTCTATGATGGAATGACTGGCTTGGCAGATGAGGGGAGAGCAGTGGATATTGCCTGCCCGGACTTCAGTGAGGCCTTTGACACTGTCTCCCATAAGATCCTCATAGAGAAGCTGATGGAGTATGAGCTGGATGAGCAGCCAGTGAGTTGGATTGAAAACTGACTGACTGGATGGGTCCCGAGGGTGGTGATCAGTGGCAGGCAGCCTAGTTGGAAGCCGGTAACTAGCAGTGTATCCCGAGAGTCAATACTGGGTCCAGTCCTGTTTAACATCTTCATTAATGATCTGGCTGTAGGGGCAGAGTTGCACCCTCAGCAAGTTCCCAGATGACACAAAACTGAGGAGTGGCTAGTATGCCAGAGGGTCATGCTGCTATTCAGAGGGACCTCGAGACACTGGAGAACGGGCTGACAGGAACCTCATGAAGTTCAACAAGAAGTGTTGAGTCCTGTGCCCAGGGAGTAACAACCTCGGGCACCAATATATGCTGGGAGTTACCAAGCTGGAAAGAAGCTTTGAAATGGACCTAAGTGTCCTGATGGACACCAAGTTGAACATGTGCCAGCAGTGTGTCCTTGCAGCGAAGGAGGATAGCAGTATCCTGGTCTGCATTGGGAGGAATGTTGCCAGCAGTCTGAGGGAGGTGATCCTTCCCGGCTCCTCAGTGCTGTGTCCAGTTCTGGGCTCCCCAGAACAAGAGGGAGATGGTGCTATGGGAGTAAGTCCAGCAAAGGATCGCAAAGATAATTAAGGTACTGGAGCACCTCTTCTGTGAGGGACAGGTTGAGAGAGCTGGGACTCTTGAGAGAAGGCTCAGGGGGGGACCCTGTCAGTGGTACAAATATCTGAAGGGGAGGGTGCAAAATGGACAGAGCTCTTTTCAGTGGTGCCCAGTGACAGGACAAGAGGCAATGGATGCAAACTGAAACACAGGAGGTTCCCCCTGAATGTAAGGAAATGTGCTGGTTTTTTGTGGGGTTTTTTTTCATTTGTTTTGTTTGGTTTTTTTGTTGGTTTTGTTTTTTTTTGTGGTTTTTTTTTTCATTTGTTTTGTTTGGTTTTTTGTTGGTTTTGTTTTTTGTGAGGGTGACCAAGTGCTGGTGCAGTTTGCGCAGAGGAGGTGGAGTGTCCCTCCTTGGAGATATTCAAAAAGCTGTATGGACATAGTTCTGGCAACTGACTCTAGGTGGCCCTATTTCAGCAGGGGAGTTGGACCAGGTGACCTCCAGAAGTTCCTTCTGTCCTCAACCATTCTGTGATAGATGAGTTGAGCTCTTGTGTAGGTGGAAAATGAAAGTCATTACCAATGCTTTTGAACTGCCTATTCTCTGACAGTGGGGTCGTGTTCTGCTTGCAGACGGAAGGCCAGGACAAGGTGGTTGGAATTTGTCCTAAACATACCAGGGCTCATAGACTACAACTCGTGATATGTTTTTCACTTGGCTTTTCCAATTTATCATATACTATTTTACATATATATCATTTTATACTGTTTTATTCAAAGGAAGGAGAAGGTGAAATATAAGCATGGCAAAAGAACGAAGAGGGGAAGAGGAAAAAAAATTACTTTGGCAAATCAGATATGGTGTTGTGGTCTTACTGCCAAATCCTCTTGTTCCAAATTCTCCCACTCTCACATCCTGCTAAAACTGCTAGCAGTATTCTCGCTTCTTTGTTGTTTTCTATCAGACAGACGAGCTCCTGACAGAAAAACATGTGCCTGAGGCAACAAAACTTCATCATGCTTAACTACTGTATGCTTGATCCTTCCCTATAATATGATTGTACATGTGTGTTTTGTGACCCAAGCTCATCTGTCCCATATTAAATTATGAAGAGTATGTCTTAATTGTATCAGAGTACACAGAATCTGCCTTGAGTATGTGCTTATACTGATGTATCTTTAAGAGAAGGGGTGATAACCTGTTTGGTGTTTACCATGTGGTAAACATGGCTTGTGGTATGGGTATGTATATATGTGATTGCCATGGAGGAACTGGAATTTGACTTTTGGAACCAGTCACTGTCTCATGGAAGCTTGCTTATGCCTCCTTGGTCTCAGCAGTAATGGAAGGGTTTGAAATTCTTTCTGAAGATTGCTTTAGGAAATTAATGCTGTAAATACTCTTTTTTCTCTTACCAGAATCCAATAGTTAACTTTGAACAGCCACTGCATCTGGAGAAGTGGTTCCCTCGTCAGCTGATCAGAAGCAAAAGAGAAGAAATTCGAGACCTGATCTTGCAACTGCACTTTCAACAGCATAGTGGCAGCAGCAGCTAATAAAACTAATAAGGCAGCCATGGCAAAGAACATTGCTGTATAAAGTAACTGGAACTCTGCTTAGCAGCATTTGGGCTCTTTCTGCCTTGCGAGGAAGAAGGAGAAAAAGAAAAAAATAATTATTTTCTTTGTTTAGTATGTATTTATTTAAATATTTTTTTTTTTTCTTTTGTGTTGTGTGGTCATGGAACACAGTTGCGGGGGGAGGAGAAGGTTGTAGATAAAAGTGTAAATATGTAAGTTAAAACTACTACATATGGATTGTTAATTGATTCTTTATTTGGAATATGAAAGCTACATACAGATACGTGCCACAAGGATGTAAAAATATTTTCATCTTTTGGAGCCTGTTCTTTACAATTCTGTATAACCATGGATGTTCATGTAGGAGTAAGGCCTGAAGACAGGATTTTGACTTTTTACTGCATCTCTTCC
>KL271093.1:0-11219 GCA_000699545.1 Podiceps cristatus
GCAGGGGTTAGCGGGGGCTGGGCCGCCCGCTTCCCCCGGCGCTGCCTTCCAGCACCGCTTTCCCGGAGTTTATTATTGACAGCCCCCTCCGGGCTTACGGTTTATAGGTTAACGATTAAGAAACAATAATTTGATTGCAGGGAGCCCTTGTGAATTGCTGTCGCTTAACTGGAGGAGGGTGCACAAAAACGATGCTCCCCAGTCAGAGCTGCAAATCCCTTCCTCTGACTCAAGAAAAGTTCCTCTTGCTTTTCTCTTGTCTTCCTGGTGTTTGAAGTGACAGGACTACTGTTGGTAAGCCCTGACCGATCTTAAGATCAGTTGATAAAGGCATAAATACGGGAAGAAAATCCCCCGTGGATTTAATACACATGCGTATTTAGTTTTGACAATTCATGCATAGTAGCAAGGCTAACTGAGAGTCTGCGTGAGGTCTGAAAAGCACCATTCTGCTAGCTCCCTGCCTTAAGGAAGTCCTAAATCAGCCCTTTTCTTCCCAAACCAACATAAAAGAATTTGTAGATTCCTCCTATTTGCCTAATGATTCACTAGATTGCCCATGGTCACATATTCAGTCTTTACAAGGGGAACCAGAAACCACTCTTCCCTTTTCTTTCCCCTTCCTCTTCTCCTTCTCTTTCAGCTTTTCTTTCCTCTTCCTCTTTGCCTTCCCCTTCCCTTTCCCTTCCTCTTCCCCTTCCCGTTCACTTTCCTCTTTTCTTAAAAAGCTTGTAATATCTAAAGCCACTGAAAACATATGATGTCAAATATTGTTATCCATGAAAATGGACCAGTGTGTGTTTACATTTTTGAGAAACTATCTAATTTTGTGTTATTTCATTATTTTTCCTTAGGAGCCTCGCCTCATTCAGCATACAGGCTGGGCAGTGCACATTTGAAAAGCGGGTGCTTAATGATTGATTTTATTCTCTTTATTCAAGGCCCTATTTACCAAATATTCTTCAGACTCTGCTGAGAACGGAGTGATTAATTTCTGGGTGGGAGACAGAAGCACAAAGGGACTAGGGTTTTGGTTGGGACACCTGCTCCGAGGCCCGTAGGATGTGGTTTTCAGTGCGCTGCAGGGTGGGTGCTGCGTGTGCTCGGCTCACAGCTCCATTTGCCTCCAGCCCAGGCTGGATGCTCCAGACTCCTGCACCTCAGAGCCCAGATCTCCAACAGGCTCCCCAAAATGAGAATCAATCTTAGAGTGAAAAACATTCACAACCCTTGTACATTCGCTTCACGCAACTTAACTAGCGCCATGTAGGAAATCCGCCACACAAACTCAACAGGGGTAGAGTCACATTTTCCAGGGAAACGCATACCAGCCGTAATCATTCTCTCCCTTTTTATATTCCTCTACCTCATTTACTAAATACTTTCCAAAAGATGAAGTTGGGGTCCTACAGAGAGATCGTTGTCTCCTATGTGCAAAGCATCTCAATGTGCTTCTGTTTTTCCAGTGTCAGAGGAAAGGTTTCTGTACAAAACTTGTGCTTGATTATGCAATTACAAATGATCACATGCATCGAGCAGACAAATGTTCTGCTTAATCTGCTTACCGTGTCCTTTGCAGTCCTAATAACTGTCCTGGTAGAGCTACATATTCTTTAGAAAGAAGAAATTGCACACGCAATGACAAACACTAAAATAGATATCCACCATTGAAATTTAATGATGTGGCATTATATTGGCACTTAGGGAGATGGTCAGAAGAGTTTAGATCCTTTAGATTGCCTGCATAAAGGTCTGCACTCAGAGTTAACAAAATAATTGATAGCAATAGCAGGTTGTCAGCCTCGAGGCAGTTTGATACTCAGACGGCACAGAGCACTTTGCAAGCAAGTTTCACAACTATCTGCTGACAGGCAGGTTTGACTCTGATCAGCCGCTGAGAGCAAGGCTCTGCCCCGCCGGTGCTGCCGGCTCTGCAGGGGGATATCTGGTCACACACCCCGTCCCGGCTGGCTCTGGGCTCTGGGCTCTGAACTTGCCGCACAGCTCGTCCCCGTCCCGCTGCACCCACTGTTCAGTCCCAGGCTCCTCCTCACCACTGAACTCTATTTCTAACTCCTACAGCCCTCCTAGATATTCTCTCGTATCTGCTCTGGCTTTTCTTTCTGTGACGCCACACTTCGGCCAGGCTGGATCTGCAAGCAACACATCTTCCCTCTTCTGTGTTTCCATGGTCTCAGCTCAAAGCAGAAATTTCAGGGACTTCAAGAAGATCCTAATATTTATATTAGGAAAGCAGGTGTGAGTTCATAGCAGTCAGCTTGGTACAGATGTGACATGAAGAAGGGAGGAGACACTGGGAGTCCAGGCCAGAAGGAATCACCCAGCTCACGAAGTCCAACCACTCACAATCACGGCAGCTGTGCAGTGGACTCCTGCCCACACCAGAGACCTCAAGGGACTACCTCTACCCATCACAAATTTGGCAGCAAAAAGACAGCATCCAGAACTATATGTGCCACGAGAAGACCAGAGGGTGACTGAGGGCCTTGCCAGTGTCTCTGCCTTGCAAAGGATGTGTTAAAGGGAATGCCCAGAGGATGACACAGAGCCTTCCCCCGTCTAAGCCACCGCCTCTCAGCCTGGTGCAAGCACAGTCACCAGGAAACGCGTGGTGACTTCCAGAGGGTGCCGCACCGTAAAACCACAGAATGGTTGCAGTTGGAAAGGACCTTGGAGATGTCTAGTCCAGCCCCTGCAGGTCCAGGAGGCAGGTTGCGCAGGGTCTGCTCTGCTTGAGTCTTGGACGCCTCCAAGGACGGAGACATCACAACCTCTCTGGGCAACCTGTTCCAGGGCCTGACCAACCTCATCTTGAAAAAATCTGAATTAGGCTGGATCACTAGGACAAGGCAACATATACCATATGCATGGCCTCACGATAGTCACCAGCAGCACCCGTGACCACCAGCGATCCCCAGAGGGGACTTATCCCAGACTGCCCGCTCCTTCAGCTTATTCTACAACTTAGAAATAGAAGCACAAGGAACATGATGTAGCGTCACTGAAGTTGTCTGGACACGAGCCAGCAGACAATTAGCTGCAAGACTCTTTAGAGAAAGTGCAGTGTGGTAACGGTGAGCCTACACACCCTGCACTAGTTGAGATATGCCTGTACCTCCACCGGGCTTTGTAATTATTCTCCATCACCAGTCCAACTACTCCAGGTACCCACCACTACGGCAGTACCAGAGCCGTAGAGGACATCATGTAGGATGTCACAGATAAGGTCAAACAGGCACCTAACCTTTACAACTTTTCTTTTACTGCATAGGAATCAAATTATGTGTATATATAAAAATATAAAGATACTTCAGATGTTGTTATTTCTGAAGAGTACCTTCACTTTTAAGTCACATCAAAGGCTGGGAAAATCTAACTTGGTCCCCAGAATCTCATGAATTTTTTTGTTTATGCTTTCATTGGGATGAAGTAGTCCAAGAAATGCATTCTTGAGTAAAACAGCACTTGCAACATTGTGAGTCCAAATAAGAAAAATATCAAGAAACGAAAGCAGGAGAGGGAATAGATAGGAATCCCAAATTCCAACTTAACTCTGAAAGTCAGAAATTGTTTTGGGCATCTGGCACAGTCGTCTGCTGTAGAGGAGAGTAACTGGGAAGCAAAAGATGGAATTGGTTTAACTGCTTAATGATGTGCTGATAGACTACACATTCCTTTGGTAAGTTGCTCCCTTTAAACAGTCACTAAACTCTGCACAGCAATGGATTCCTTTTGTGGATCTTGGAGACTTGTAACAAATGATTGCCTGATTATAAAATTCTCTGTAACCTTTCCAGCAGATCACCCTGCTCTCTATTTGCTCTTTATCTTCAGTGCAGAAACATAGGTAACATCTATAGCGAAGGCAGTGCATGTTACCAAAAGCCCTAATATTTCTGTTTGTGGAAAACAAAATGTTTCCTGAATTTGTGTTTACACTTACATACTTGAAAAAGTACACTGTGTTGCTTGCCACACTTTTTATTTTTTTGTTCATTAAACCTTCAAAGCAGTGAAAATCTTCAATCATTATTTTGAGGGGTTTATTACTCTCTTTTGGATAAGTCAAACTCATTTGGTAAGTCAGACCTGTCCTCCACTTTCAGCTTAGCCAGTTGCCTACTCTGAGAATAACAGATATTAATAAATTCAGTGGCATCTTGATAGAACATGAAAACTTTGAATACTGAAGGAGAGGAGAGGCTGATTTTAATTTACTGCTGAAGATATAGTGAACAAGGTGATTCACTGGGCCTTTTGGAGACAAATAAATAATGAAGATAAATACAGTAAATTCTTGAAACATGACTTTGTAGGAAAGTCTCTGAGAAAAAGACTTGAAGTTGGACTCTGTGCTGTTGTATCTCAGGCAATACATTTTACATGGCACACGTCGTGCACACTAAAAAAAATCATTTGGTGAGCTGCACTGATAACTGGCTCTGTTCACCTTTGTTCTTACTTAAAACAGGTTGTTCCATGCAGCTGTTGAAAATGTGCGTAAGCACACACATGCACACACATTTGCGCACAGGCTTTTCTGTTAATCCTCAGATCTTTCTAAACAAGTCATGCTGCCTAGATTTTAATTTCTTTTTCTCTTTGCAGCATGAAAGTTGTCCTACGTTAGGATCTGCTGCCTTTCATGGAAGCATGACTCAAAAGTTTAAGAAAAGCATTTCTGGCTTTGATTTTTTCTCAATTTTTCCTCCCCCTTCTATTTTTCTGCTTTCTTAACACTTATGTGTATCTTTTTGAAATCTAGGAAAGCTCAGGATTTCCACTACTTGTGGGACTCCCTGAAGTGAAGGGGATTACAGCTGAAGTAGGACCCATCTATGTCAAGGATACTGTTTTACAGCATGATTTGATCATTATTTCATCAACAGTGTGATAGAAGCAGGCTGTGGCCCTTTGCCCAAAGCACCTCTGGAGGCAGGCGCAGAGGTGTCCGGGACCTCAGCAAAGTGTCACATGGCAGGATGGTTCCTTGAGGCCCGCTGTGGACCTGCCTTCTTTAGCGTTGGCTGCTCCACATATCTGTGCTTTTCCAGAGCACCCCACTAATGCCACCTTCACATGCTCTGGTTTCCACCCTTGTTTTTCTAACTTACTCACCGTTGATGTGCATGCTAGGTGTTTGTGGGGAAAAATGAGGAGAAAGAGTGAGCTTGATGCTTTGAGAGCAAGGAGAGCCGTGGCTGTTCTCAGTTTACCAGGAGAGGTTAGACTTTTGGCAATGTCTTGGCCTCTTTTGCTCACGTTGGGTCTGGGACCTGAATTAACCCTGACTGATTTTCACCTCTGTGTCGCTTTTATTCTGTTGGCAGCTCTGTTGGTGCCCCTTCTGCTGCCTCCCCCTCACCTGACTTCTCTGAATGTGGGTTTATAGAACAGAAATACTCCATCTAGAGATAAGAGTCACACAGCATGACAATAAGCAACTCATAAAGAACAGTGGTGAATATTTCCTTACTGGAAACTGAAAATCAAAGCAGAATTACTTTTTTCCTTAAAGTGTATCATCCGTTGGTTCAAACAAATTCTGGGAAGTCTCAGTGCCTGGGCTATACTGCCTCAAGCAACATCATCAATATGATGCCTTCTGCTTCATTTTTGCTGTATTTTTCTTTTTATATCTTCTGCTTGCAGCTCAGTCTGTCTTCCATCTTCAGCTCTTCACCATCTTTCTTCCCTCTCTCATCCACCCGGAAGGCTCTGAACTGCTCTGCTTTCACCAACAGCTAGTTCCCCTCACTGCTCCCTCTGTTCTCATTAATCTCTTAATTCAGATTCACTTCCCATATTCTTTGTCTTGTGGCTGCCATCCCCTGCCCTAAACTTGCCTCTTCTCTATTCCTCATCCTTTACCTTCCAGTTCCATCAGTTCAGATCTTGCTCCGTTGCTCTAACCCTTGCTGACCCTTTCTGGACTTCCTTTCCTTTTCTGCTTTTTCTCACTGGCCCCTCCTCAAAGCAAGGCGATCCAGTGACTGACTGGACAGAAATGCACCTGAGTCCTACACCTAAACCTAAAGGTTGTCCATCTCACTGCTTCCCATTTAATACAGCACTGAAATAAAGTGAATAAAACAAGTAGACAGGAAAAACGAGAGAAAACAGGCTCCAAAGAATTGCTGCTTGTTTTAGCATCAACCAACCCAAGTGATGGTGTCTGGAGTCACCATGAGAGGGTCTCAAACATGAGAGAAGTGTTTTTTAAAAAAGTGAATAGGTTTAAAATCTGGATTAGGAAGTAGCATCATTTATATAACTGCACGCACTGGGCTAGTCAAGCATGGAAAATCTCACACAGCTGTACAACAGCAGTGCAGCTTGAGAGCAAGAGTCTACTCAAGTGGAGTCCATTTAAAAACTCCATCTCCTTCAATGCAGGGTCTCAGATTTTCTTCGTAATTTATACCACGCAGCCATGTGCTCACTCACCCCGCTCCCCAGTGGGGTGGGGAGGAGAATTGGGGAGAAAGAAAAACTCATGGGCTGACATCAAACACTTCATCAGGACAGCAAAGAAAAAAATATATTATAGATTAATAATAATAATATTCAACCATAAGGATAATAGAATATAGAAAATGAACGATGCACAGTTTCTCACCACCCGAGAACACCGCTCGTCCCGATCACCCGAGGACCAACACAGCCCGTCCCGAGCAGCAGTCAGGGAGCAGGGATATTCCCCCGCAGCCATCCCAAAAAAAAAATCAGAGAGAGTGAGTGAAGGAACAAACAGCTGAATGAACGAATGAAAAGGCCCGAACAAACTAAAAGAGGGAAAAAGAGAACTGACCCACCGTCTGACCCCCACTTATATTCTGGGCATGACATCTATGGTATGGAATACGCTCTTGTATTCCAGTTTGGGTCAACTATTCTGGCTGTGCCCCTCCCAGGTTTTTGTACCTACACATTAGCAAAATCTGTGAAGCTGGAAGACGTCCTTGATCACTTAGCAGCATCTAATAACATCAGTGTACATTCTTCACGTAATAAATACAAAACACAGTAGCTGCTGGAAACAAAATTAGCTCCATCCCAGTCAAAACCAGGACACTTAGAAATACAGGCTCTGTGTGCACTGTTTTTTATCGTATTTGGCCACCTCAGTTACAGCCTGACACAAGGATAAAACAATACACGCCTGTAAAAGTGGAGAACAGTAAATAATCTCCTGAAGATTCCTTCTTGATATTTAAACATGACTTCCTGTGAGCACCATAGTCAGTGATTTAGCAAATAATGAATCCTTAGTAAAATTTTCAAATGCTATACAAGAGCAGTCAGCAGCTACTTTTATGACCTAAGGAGAGACTGATAGATTTTAACAACATCAGCACTGAATAGTCCTGCTGTCATACCACATCCTAATATGCCATGTCCCCACTGTCAGTCTGAAAGGATATGAAGGTAGTTCTGTTGATTTTCATACCAGGACCCTCAGCTCTTGCCCTGAACACAAAGGAGCACACACCTGCCCACCATATCCATCTCACAACCCCACCTTTACTAGCACTTTTTGCCAGTGTGTTCTGGAGGTGCAGCATAAATGGATACCTCCCCTCCTCCTCACCCCCCAAAAAACCCAAACCCCACCACAACCCTGAAAAAAACCCCCACCCAAACAAGAAAACCCTACAGCTATACAAAACATTTCTACTACCACATAGCTAATGCAATTCTTAGGTTTGCTGCTTGCATTAGAAGATTTGTGTCTATTGAGAGGCAATTATGGAAGAGACTGTCTCTACTGTGCACCCTGCAGCGCTCAGGGCCAGACTCCCCTGAGATGTAAGCCTGCTATTTTAACCTCCTCCTTGTAGTTGCTTAGAGTAGGATCCAAAAAAGACTCACATAGATTTAAGGAATGCAATTAATGAAGAACTTAAAGAGGGCAAGATTAAAACAACCCAAAGCAACAACACACATTTGTATCTGAATGTTCATAGGTACCTGATTTTTGAGCAGATCCGTATTTTAGTTGCCAAAACTTGCTGTTGTACATCCTTGGAAGGCCTGTCATCTTGCCTGAGCTGAACATCATTCTCCACCCAAGGTTATTTGGGACTAATGAAATACATGTCTTTACACATAGAACAGCAAAAGGCTTGTTCTGCGGACCAGGGAGGCACGGGCTGACCAGACATCGCACAAGGACAGGAGCCATAGGTGCTTCTATTCAAAGAAAGACTTCCAAGGGGGCTGCCTCTTGCACCAGCGCCTGCGAGCTGACATACCCGGTTTTATTTCTCTCCTCAGTCTGAAATGCCTCCAGCTTGCACTGCCCCTTTCCAAGATGATGTCCTGACCACCAGCCTGTTGAGCGTTTGGACAGTGAAAGGGAAGGACAGGGAAAACTCATGTACCCAGGTGGAGAGCAAGCAAGGAGAAACCAGGCTAGTTTCATACAGTAAGTGTGAATTAGAAGGTGCTCTTCTTGCCTCTGCTTGCCTTACAATTTCTTTCTACCATGTTTGTGTTGCCCTCTGAATAACTGCCGGGCTTATGCATCCTGGCCCTGTTGTTTTCTAGTCAGGTATTCGGTTGTCAGCTGTTGACTTCCACTGAGCATCCTCACTTACAAATTACTATTATTTTAAAAAATGTTGTAGTGACATAAGTGCAAATGATACCTCACACACAAAGTGAGGCAAAGTCAGTTTGGGAGAGCTTACAGCCTCCCTGGCAGAATCAATAGGCAACACTGACCAAAAATAATTCAAAATACAAAGGTGTTATTTGACTGTAGAAATTACATAAAAATAATATAGTCATAAATTATTATCATAAACAGAAATATATAAAGTTATATAAAAATATAATCAGACAGGAAATATTGTTTATAAGTTATTTTGCTGGAGAACAAACTTTTATCTGGAGTGGAGCTATAACTCCACTCAAGGAACTGCTGCATGTAATACATTTATATGTGCATATATATACTTCTATAGCTACACACACACACACACAATTTTGACATTTGCAGAGTTCCTACCCTGATTCTCATTACTCCCATCATCAAGAAGAGCTCTAGTGCAAAGGAACTACAAGAAGGCCAGCTTTGTGTTCATAAAATCCAGCGTCAGGTTGGTGTTTTTACAGATTAGACCTAAGACCCAAAGAAGGTGGAGGTAGAGAGTTCAGTGTGCTAATGATGGACACAAAGCAATAGTGCCTGCCACGGAAGGCAAGTTGGACCAACAGCGCTTGGTCTGTCGGGTTGGGACATGAGCCAGTCAAAACAGCTCTTCTCCATGGTAGGATTAGCAGCACCCACGAAGTGTGAGCTGTGCAGCCACCACTGCCAGCGGCGATGCTCTATCCTCTGCGCCACCCGCCCGCCTCTTCCCACTATGGGCACTGTTTTGCCCCTACTGTTTTTGGAAACCGGGGTTGTATCCCAGCCGGTAATTTGCAAAATGAAAAAATGTTGAAAGCTGTGCATCATTTTAAATCAAGTTAAGTCACCTAGGAAAAGATATTTAAATGATGAAAGAGAATACATCTATCCCTTTCCAGTTCCTCTGAAAGTAAACATTTCAAATGGAACTGTACAGGAACTTTCATCCTGTGATATATATATATACTTGTCAC
Source organism: Podiceps cristatus (assembly GCA_000699545.1). Classification (NCBI taxonomy): domain Eukaryota; kingdom Metazoa; phylum Chordata; class Aves; order Podicipediformes; family Podicipedidae; genus Podiceps; species Podiceps cristatus. Next base: position 9,634 of record KL271093.1, read on the forward strand.
CAAGAGATACTTTTTCACCTATGACATAATTGCTATCATCAGAAAAGCACTGCTGTCACTCTGCTATAATTTAGCCTAATTTTCTGCTCATTTCTTTATCTTTTCTCATTAGGGCATTACATATTCAGCTACGTTACTATTAATCATTCCTTAATATAAGCAACTGGATAACAGCGCTGTGTGAGTAATTGATTTTTCAGTTCCAGAGCTGAACCAAAAATTCAGTAAGCAATTATCAAAGGAAAAAAAAAATAAATAAAAGCTTTATTTTTCTCTCTCATTCAAGTGGAAAGAAAAAAGTTTCATGTGGATTTCAGTGAAACATTTGTTCGTCTTGAATAAGTAATTTTATTTCCATCTCTGCCATTTTAAGAAAAGTCAGCAGATAGAGAGGACCTTATCTTGGCACCATTCACCAAGACAACAAATGAAAAATCCTCTCTTTTGGGGAGACAGAGAGACCTGGCTCAGTGAATTCCTGTGTCTGGGAGAATTTGAATGCCCAGGCACTGATCTACAAGAAGATTTTCACCCTTTTGGTGAAAACAACTCAAAGAGTATAAAAGTGACTTGTAAAAGTGGAACGATTTTACCCCGGAATAGTGGGAACAGGCACCCCAAGAGACCCAGTGACGTGACCAGGAAGGGCTCCTCAGAGAGGTGGGTTCAGATCCCATCAGGTTGACGGGAGGACTGAGCGTCTCCCACCGAATGGGGGAACAGCTCAATCACAGGATTGTTTGGTGGGGGTTTTTAGTAGCTGGCCTTGTGAGTTAAGCCACCAGATTTCCTTTGATGATGTTTAGAATAATTATCTTACACACAAAATTACATTTTCTAATGAGTTTTTAAATAATTGGACCAAACATTAACTGTGGTAACACAATATTATAATCACAGGGGCTTTACAGATATGCGCTGAATTATACATTTTGCATTCTGCATTTCTTCCCCCTCACATTCGCACAAGCTTTGGCAAATCTCGCAAGAACATTTGGTTTGGATTTTGGCACCCCCTGGGTTTTTTTCTTCTGCCTTAAGATTTTTCCACACATAAGCCTTAATAAGAAATGAAAAATGAAATGAGGCAAATAGAAAACTCGTTACTGATGTTCTCCACTGCTGGTGATATCTTCAGGATACCGCTGGAGGAATGAGAAGGGATGCACAGCTTAGCACCCTTCTGGGGAATGAAGAAGGAAAAACCATTACGTCTGTTCAGGGTTAGGAAAGCTTCTATGTAGGTTTACTGAGTCAGGATAAACCCCCAAATCAGATGACATCTTAAGGTTCTTCACACAACTTAGTGGAAGTTACCTGACTGTGTAGAACAGGTTTTGAATATTTGTAGGGCATTAATCGTAAGTCGTATACTTCACTAATCAGTCTGTACGTCTCTACACCGGTAAACTTCCATTTAAACATAAAGCAAATATCCAGAATATTGAAGCTTGAGTGCCTATTAGCATATAATTATACTTGTAAATAAGTGACATCTATCTAAATATTTTAGAAATTCACTGAAACCTGGCACTTCCACTGAAACCTGTTTCTAATCTTTCTGAATGAGGAAGCAATTTTCCCTA
>KL271095.1:7371-18004 GCA_000699545.1 Podiceps cristatus
GGACCAGATTATTTGCTATTTAACCAGAGAGTTCTGCATTTCTGTATCATGCCATGTCTGACAAAAGCTACCTTCCAGTATTAATATACTGGAAGCAGCTAAAGATCAACCTTGTGACCTAATAGTCTAACACTAAGTAATTCTGATCATGTCCCCGTAGAGCTGCCTACAAATTTCCAGCTTACAGGGTTACTATGAACCAAAAGGAACAACTGCTATTTAACCAGAGAGTTCTGCATTTCTGTATCATGCCATGTCTGACAAAAGCTACCTTCCAGTATTAATATACTGGAAGCAGCTAAAGATCAACCTTGTGACCTAATAGTCTAACACTAAGTAATTCTGATCATGTCCCCGTAGAGCTGCCTACAAATTTCCAGCTTACAGGGTTACTATGAACCAAAAGGAACAACTGAATTCCACCACCATCATCACCCTTCTTTTTTCTTTTTCCCCAAGAATGCTACTTACTTCAGGTGACAAGACAGGACCAAGAGGTTAAGTCACTGCCATCCAGAGCTGCTCAGGGAACAGAGCAAAACCTCCCCAGCAGCACAGAGCTCATGGCCCAAAACGACCAGCCATGAAAGACCTGGAGTTCTCACGCACCAAACAGCCCCCTCCACCAAAGTCCTCAGGCAGCACACGGACGGTGCTTTCATCTCCATGTACAAACAATCTGGCAACAGTTTCCCCGTTCAAACACATTGGATCACTGGGATGTTTCTTAACCCACGTCTTTTTGTCTTAGCACGTATTCTTCAAAAGTAGAGTACAGAAGAGTGAGTTATTTAGAAGATAAAATTTTTTTCAATAGAAAAAATTGTACTATAGCATTTACAATGTGCGCAGTTTCTTACTACTTTTTTTTGTCCACTTGAAATTTAGACAGGAAAATGATAAGAAAAAAATTTTTAAAAACATCAACTATTTATATGACAGTGTAAGACTCAACCCAAAATTTTCTCAGTCAAATTCATATTCTTTTATTTTCTAAAACAAACAAACAAACAAACAAAAACAAAAACCCAACAAAAAAAACCCAAAAACCAACAAACATATCAGGTTTCATTTTACATTACCTCCTTTCATTAAGAGTAGGCACACACAATGTAAAGCCTGCCTGATAGCTATTGCTGATTTGGAAACATCACTGGAATTAGTAACCCCCTTCTAAAAGATCAAACTTCCATGTGCCATTTTGAGACATTATGTATTTGAGGATGATTTTTTTTCTTTTTAACTAATTCTGTTCACTGGATTTTCACTAAACAATTTGGTTAAAGCGTTGGAAATTAAAATCTGAAAAATAAATCTACAGTATAAGAAACTAGGAGGATTCCTATAGAAGTTTAGCATTAATTTTTCCCCATTGCCAAGAAGTTCTTGCAGTGTAATCAGCTGTATTTGTTTAAAGCTGTAATTAAATCAGCGTCACTCAGGAGCAAGGTATGTTGCCTCACAAAAAGCTGAGGGTTACACTGGGCAAGCTAGTCAATACTGCATAAAGAAACTGTCCATCAAAAAGAAAGTGCTGTTGCATGAAGTCACCTTAGAATAACAGCATCTGTAAACCAAATCCAGAACAGACAAGAGGGTCATCCCTCAAAAAGCCCACAAATACCAATTTTAGAGAGAAAATAGAAAGAAGATAATTCCTTTGACAGATATCTCAGCTGACAGCATGGAGAACAGGCCACTTGAGAAGAGGCAGTAACACCTGCAACCCAGAAATCATCATTATCAATAGACTTGGCAGTCAGTTGTGGTAAAAACGGTCAATATTTACCCAAGATTATTGACTCCTCTTCATATAAGATGTCAGAGGGAGCATCTTTCTCAAAGAACAGTTGGGGGCATTAAAAACAACCACAACAGAGATGTTTAACTGCTGTTGAAGTAATTAACCAATTCTAGTCCTTGGTGTCAACACCAGAAGGTACTACAGGTTGGCAAGGAAACTGTTTCACAGAAGACTGAGATGAGCCTTGCTAGTATCATTTCTTGATGTACGAAGGCTCAAAATAAAGAAATAAAAAAGAAAATAACAAAGACACTTCATTAAATATCCCAGCTCTGACTGCTATTTTTAATATCTTCTGACATTTCAATCATACCTGGAGAACACAACAGCAAAGATGGAATTGCCTTGGAGAAACTCGCCTAACTTTGGACACAGGCTATGTTAGGAAGGTGTTTGTAAAAGGAAGGGCTATGTCAGTCATACAGCGTGCCAAACATATTGCCAAGTTGTTTCCAGATACTAAGGGTCTTGATGTGGCCTTCTAATCGGTACGCTTCACCCCTGCACTCCTCCCATGAAACACCCCACCTGAAGATGAAGAGAAAGATGGAGGACAATAACAGACTGGAATAGACTAGACTATTTCAGCTGGAAGGGACCTACAACGATCACCCCGTCCAACTGCCTGACCAATTCAGGGCTGACCAGAAGTCAAAGCGTGTTGGTAAGGGCATTGTCCAAACGCCTCAAACACTGACAGGCCGGGGGCACCGACCAGCTCTCTAGGCAGCCCGTTCCGGTGTCTGACCGCCCTCTTGGTAAAGAAATGCTTCCTGATGTCCGGTCTACACCTCCCCGGCACAGCTTTGAACCGTTCCCACGCGTCCTATTGAACCGTTCCCACGTGTCCTATTGAACCGTTCCCACGCGTCCTATTGAACCATCCCACCATCCCAGGCAAAAGAGCCCCACACCTCCCTCACCACTTCCCCTCCTCAGGGAGCTGCAGAGAGCGATGAGGCCGCCCCTCAGCCGCCTTCTCTCCAGACAGGCCCAAAGCCCTTAGCTGCTCCTCACAGGACATGCCTTCCAGCCCTCCCACCAGCTTTGCTGCCTTCCCCTGGATGCATTCAGGACCTCCACATCCTTCTTAAGCTGTGGGGCCCAGAACTGCACACCGTACTCAAGGTGAGGCCACACTAATGCCGAATACAGCCGGATCCTCGTCTCTTTTGAACAGTTGGTTGTAACTGTGTTTAATGTACCCCAGAGCATGGTTTGCTCTCTTGGCTGCCAGGGCAGACTGCTGATTCACACTGCTGCCAGCCAGCACCCCCAGATCCCTTTCTGCAGATTTCCTCTCCCAGTTTATACTTGTGCCAGGCATTATTCCACCGCAGGTGCAGAATCCAGCATTTCAACTTGTTAAATTTCATCCCATTAATCATAGCCCAATGCTCCAATCTACCAAGAATCCTCTGCAAGGCCTCCTGTCTCTCAAGAGAGTCAACAGCACCTCCCAGTTCGGTTTTGTCAGCAAGCTTGCTAATGGTGCGTTGAACTCCTGCATCCAGGTCATTGATAAATACATTGAACAGAACTGGCCCTAGAATTGAACCCTGAGGAAAACTGGTGGTGACTGGTCACCAGCCAGTTGTAGCCCCATTCACTACAACTCTGAGTTCTGCCCTTCAGCTAGTCCTTCACCCAGGGCACCGTAAACCCACCCATCTCACAGCTGAACAAGTTGTCCAGAAGGATGCTGTGAGGGACACAGCCAATCCATTCGAGCACGCCACAAGCAGTCCTCACGTAGCACAGCTCTGTGATATGGGAAGAAAATTCTTGACACAACACACTTTTGCAGGATTTGAGTCTCAAACTTGCAAAGGAAAGATTAAGTCTCACCACCCCTGCAGCACCCTGCTACTTCACAGGAGAAGGTTGCCCAGGAAGCAGGGACTGTACGTTGTGCCGGCAGCTATTTCGTTACCTCTCAACGATGTGGGTACGTTTTTGACAGGATAATCTTGTCTCAACTGCTTCCGTCATTTCAATGGGCACACAGGGACCTTTTCACAAACTGATGAGAGGCACAGCAGAGAAAAAGGGCATCGAAAGTCACCATTAACTTGGAACCACGGAACAGGGCTGAAATCCTGTCATTTCTGTCAAATTACCTGGCTGAGGAAAGAGTATTTCAATGTCCTCAAATCTGAATTCCTAACGGTGTCTTTCCAACAAAGTTTCCCGTTCTCAGAGGATTAAAGGTCACGGTACTACCCTTTCCTACCGCTTCAGGAATTAGTATGGTCTTTTCATTACATTACTGGCCATCTCCAGAATATACAGTACATAACAATAACAAAAGTACATAGCAATACTCTTCTTCAACGTTTTAAAAGAACGTAACTGTTCACCCCTCATAAACTCAGGACAAATCCTACTTGAAAAGAACCATCATAGTAGCTATGCCACCTTAATTCACTACATTAAAAAAAAAAAATCCATTAAAAACCCCCCACCCACCAATACAGGATTTGATATTCTTTATATTCACCACAGAAAACCTTAAAAACTCTAGAGAAAGACTCACATAAAGGAGTTCTTCAAAACAGAACAGTGACACATTCTTACTCTGGGGTCAAATAAAGAGTAATAAAACACACAAAGTCCTGGATAAACACACAAGATTACCATGGTGGTTTGATTTTTGCCTGGTGAATTGATTGACACATACTCCTCCCAAATACTCTGAAGACTTTTATAATAAATTAAAGCACTGATAGGTTGGATGGGGCTGTGAGCAACCTGATCTAGGTGTCCCTCCTCACTGCAGGGGGTTGGACTAGATGGGCTCTGGGGGTCCCTTCCAGCCCAACACATTCTGTGATTCTATGATATCAGTAACATGCACAAATTTAATTACCATAACCAGCTAAATCTCACTCTAATCTTCAATCATTATTAAAAAAAAAAAAAAAAAACAGTAAAAATGTTTTTCAGTTTCTCAAAAAAAAAAATCTGAAAAATATAAAGCCATCAAAACTTTTACAGAAGAACATTTACAGGCAACAGACACATCAGAAAGCATACCCTGAGAACCTAGGAAGAGGTACGGGTTGGAAAGGGGAAGGGAAGGAGGTATGCTTTTAAAGAGTTGCCTGAAAGAAAAGTCTTAGAATTCAAAATACAGGTCTATTTGAAATATCAAATTGTACAGTATGCGGTTATTCACTAACAGCATTCCCAGAGTATCTTTTGGCCAACTTTTGGAATAAGCAAATAAATTCTACCAGTCGTATAGAGCACAAAGCAACATCCATCCCCATAAAATATTGCTAAAATATATCCTTTCCCTGTGTTCTAGATCATACGCAAGTATCTTTGACATTTATTATCCCCTCCTGTCCACAGTTTATGGATAAAAAAAACTAACAACAAAAGAGAGAGAAAAAATTTAGTTTAACAGGAAACATTCCCAGTTAGGATCAACACATACAGTTAAAACTGGAAAATGTGATCATAGCTTCCTGGCCTCAACAGCAAAGTTTGTTTTTCTACTTTGTGTGTTACACCCAAGTTTTTCCATAGGCCTCCAACTGCATACTGTTGAGTTTTGTTTTTATTACCTTTTGGAACAGAGAACAATAATTATCCAGAGTTTAAATTTCTTTATAGGAACAATTCATTTGGGGAAAGCAAAGTCAGGGGAAAAAAAAAAAAACAAAACAACAACTTGTAACAATGGAAAATACCAAAGGTCTTCCAAGACTTCGATAAGGAATCAGGCACACTCCTCCATCCCCCAAAACACTTGAGTGATGGATAATTTCACTCTTGTTCCTAACTGGAAGCAATTAGAAAGTGATCGCATGTGAAATTATTTAAATCTATTGGGAAAAAAAGAATTGATTCTAGGACCTGGATAACTTCAGGTGTTACAATACAGATTTCTGCCGTGATTTGATTCTGACTTTCTGGTTCAACCTACTTCAGTCAGCTGACACTACCCAATTTCAGTCTCTTATCTGGCAACGTAGCTAAAAGGACCACTCCTGCCCTAGAAACTGAAATCTTAACTAAGACTCTCTCACACCTTTTGAGCATAACAGGGTACTGTCACCAAGTTTGGTCAGAAGTCAGCTCAGCTTTGAGGTCCACCTCAAAGTCTCCAGTGACATGCAAAAGGGGGGAAAAGCAAACCTTTCCAAAAGCTGCTCCATCAGGACAAGGTTTAAACACAACAGATTTAGCTTCCAGAAAACTGACCACTATGCAGAGTCTGGCAAATTTGTTAAAACCAGTCCTAGACAGAGAGATGAGGAAGTGCAGGTAAAGCAACCTTTATTTGCAGATATTCTGTTTTCTCACGCTGCTTAAATGTTACATTACAGAAGTTGCTTTGCTTAAAGGTCAGCCTGCAGAAGTTGCTTCCTGGAACAAGAAACGCCAGCTCACCTCTTGCTGCTACAAAAAACTCAAGAAGCTATTCACCTGGCAAAAGAAATGGAAAGTCCTGGTAGTGTTACAAATGAATCCTTTGGAAAACAAACAAACGAAAACAAAACAAAAAAAGAAACAACACCCCCCAAAAAACAAAAGAGAAAACAAAACCAAAACACACACACACACAAAAACCCAAACACCAACCCAACCCAAAAAAACTACCCAAAACCCAAAGAAACCCCCTTACATTTCAAATTTAGGATGTTTTGGCATCTAGCAATCTACAGCTTGCCCAAAGAGTCTGTAGCCTAAAGGCAAAGACAATGGGATGGGGACAGTTCAGAGCTCAGTATTTTACTGCCTGCATCTTTCAGGCTCTGAGCTTTTTAGTTTATTTAAAAGGTTTTTGGTTTAAAAACCCAAACACTTTACCAAAGCCAATTAATATCAGGATGTGAAGAACATTTAAAATATTAATGTCTGAACTATTCCACTGAAATCAAAAAATCATGCTGATCTGTAGATGTTAATGTGGGTTATTATTTTGCTAGTCATGAGACATGCAGAAAGTAGCAGATTACACCAGCACATCGCAAATCAGTCAGACAAGGCCAAAACTGTGAAGAGTAAAAGATTACACATATAAAAATGCAAACGGACTAAGTGCAGGAGGAGCCAAATTAACCTTAAAAAGTGATTGGAAACAGCAGTTTATGGAGGTTTTGTTTGGGTTTTTTGTTGTTTGGTTGGTTTGTTTTGATTCCCAAATGGCTTTGCTTGTTTTAGTAGCATTTTTGCTTCTGACAGAAGTTTTAAATCAGCATACTTCTGCACAAGTGAATCTATACTGACTCATACTGTATGTAGAAATGACCAAGCTCTACACATATTAGTGTGAAAAACAATTTCAGAATTATACTGAAACTGAATTCTGCTTGTTCAGCCACAATAAATAGACAGGAAACACAGGACAGGCATTAAAAAAGGCACCTGATAATATAAGAAAACTAATTTTTTGCAGGTTACACCTATTACTGATCAAATAACAGCCCTTTCTTGTTCAGGGGTCAGGTCACATACCTGGAAAAGCAGCAACATAAAAAGGTACCTACCAATCGTTTAGTGGGGTTTTTTGGTTTTGGGTTTTTTTCCCCTCTGCAGTTTAACAGCTAGACACTAAGTCTTCACAGCATGGTTTGGCTTTGTTTAGCTTAGAAGTTAGGGACATACACATCACATTATGCAAAGTCATATCAAAAAAAAAAAAAAAAAAAAAGGAAGAAGAAAACAATCACAGTCTTTACAGTAAATACCCAAATGCAGTTTCAATGGTTGGCTTCTGGAACTGTACTTTTAGCAGCTCAGCACGTGCTCAGCATTATTTGTTTCATCTTGCATGATACAGGAGATACTGATTGCCAGTTCAAACTAATACTCCAGTTCAAACTAGAAGCTTTAATAGGGAAATTCAGCTTTCTGTTTCCAGAAAGGGTGCAAGTAGATGGCAAAGGGTGCAAAACCCCTCCGCAGGCCCTGTAAGCAACGGTGCCTTTTGCTCCTGATGAAAAAGAATTGAAACTCTTCCAGTACATCGTATGAACCAATTCCCAACGACGACTTGTTCCTTTTCCAACACGCTCAAAGAACTAATTTTCTTGTGATGTTATTACAGTTCACATAGATCAGTGCTAAAGATTATGGACCGCATTCATCACTGTGCTATGCCGCTGTAATGCCATTAAACAAATGTTCTTTCTAATCCAGCATTAAGGGATCACACTGTGAGCTTTCTAACGGGGTTCAGCCTGCTCTTGATGTCTAAATAAAACTTACCAAACCGAGTGACACTGGCATTAATCTGAAGCAACGTGATGGTGAATCAGCCCTGGTATTTTTGTTTGGTTTTCATGGCTGGTCTCTACCGGCATTTATACCACAGTGTCCGCATGGAAATTCTGCCTTGGACTCAGCTCCCGAGCAGTGCCTCTCTGCATTCATATTTATTTCCATCAACTAACCTAGACTGCTGTAGAAACTTGTTTTTATTTTTAAAATAAAGATTGCCAAAAAAAAAAAAAAATTAAAAGGCAAGTTTTTGTTGATTGGGCCATTGTATACTTTAGTAGAGTTTGTTTGGGGTTTGTTATCTTTGTTGTTTGTTTTAAGCTGTTGCTCTGGCTTTTAGCTGTATATATGTGGCAGCAATAGAGTTTCAAAGACCTCAGTGAAAGCTTCTAGTTCTGTATTTAAAAGGATAATTAATCCAAATACTCCCTTCATTTATTAAAGATGCTTTTATATTTTTTGCAAACTATATCTTCCCTCAAATCTCAATTGCTATGCAGTAAACGTGTTGGATAAAAATAAATCTGTCTAAACTTACCATTTTGCTGATACTCTCTTAAACATTCTGTCCTTAAGCAGCACACTGGAGTTTAAAAAAGCAGCTCTATGAGGCTATGAGAGAATCTTTATTCCCAGGTCTGTCGTGTGCAAGCAATTTAATTTTCACTTGATAACTACACCCACAGAGAGACCTCAGCACCGGGGCGCTCAGTTCTGCCGTCCGCTGGCGCGCGTTGGGTGTGCTGGCTTTGTGAAGGACACCCACATAGAGACAAGCAAGGCACAACAGGACTTCCAGCACCCTTTCCAAAAAAGCCAACAAACGAGCACAGTTACCAGAGAGAAACAGGGGACTCTCATCCGCTAAAGGCAAGATGGAGGGAGGCCCTTTTGGTCACACCTCAGGTCTCTGATCCCTTGGTGCAGAACCGGTCGCCATTATTCCAAACCGTGATCAAAAGAGGCTTCAATCAGCCAGAGCTCCCTTCTCTTGGTGAACTGCTGTCTGAGAGACCTTAGCTCAATACCATCTCCTCTTCTCTTGATAAAACATCTCAGCTGTAGCCCATTCCAAGGTAACACCTGGAGGTTCTCTCCCCCACCCTGACCAAACTACTTTCCAAAGATGACTCAAAAGCCCTGGATCAGACAGAAGGAGAGGAAACACAATACTGCAACCTGGCAGATCAGGCAGCAGGGAAACTAACCTTACACCTTCTGCTTCCAGATTTGACATTTGGTGGTTGATGGAGGGGAAAAAATGGCTTCATCCATCTAAGGGTCAGGAATTTTGACAGCAGTATTCATTCCTCTCCTGTATGAGCAACGTTTCTCTGGTCTTTGAGAGTTTGATTTTTTTCCCCCCGCCCTGTTAAGCAGTAAGTTTTTAAGAGAAACTGAAGTAATTGCCTTTTCCTCCAAGAAGAAGTAAGAGTGCTAGTGCATCTTCTCAAGAGGTGAGAAATTTTACTCGTCCTTGAACTGTTTTCATTAGCCGAAGATGGAGGTATGGCTGCCAGGTGAAGGAGGGCGGTGGGGGAATGGAGGGACATCTATGCAAGTTATTGCTGCAGCATGGCAAGATTACTGTGTGCATACATTTATAAAAGTTATTATTAATAATGAATGTTAGAACAAATATAAAATTATGATGTTTTCCATGTAAGAAACAGTAAAACCCAAGAGTGGCAAATAGGACTCAAGTGTTCTAGCAAAGATCTCAAGTCGGGTTTTCTGTAAGATGCATGGCTTATAGGTGAAGGTAAGCTCCCTTAGCCAGAGGAGAAGCCACAGATGTTACTTGTCATGGAAATATAAAAACAGACCCATTTAGCAATGGACTGCAAATGACAAAACTAGCCTACACATTTTCACCGGTTCTTAATATCTCAAGATCATTCATTCACTGTGTTACCAAGAGATGAGCTTATCTGTAAGCTTTATCAGAATTTTTTGAATAAATGACCCTAGCAGGAAGCAGGAATCTATATCTGAAATATCATAACACTGACATTACTGATCTAACTAATATAGCTGGCCTACTACATTACTACCATGATGAAACAAAGCAGCATAAGGCAAAGCAGGGCCTAGAGAAGCAAACCATAATCACAACCTAGCACCAAGAAGCCATCCAGCATATAGAATCCATAAACGTGCCAGTTGGTTTTTCTCTCAGAGAGCCAGCGCTGCACTGTTCTCTTAGATGTATTACTTAATTTATGCGTATCATCTTGACCCAAGGAAAACAACTCTGACTTAAGTGGAACATGCAGTTGTTAGTGCTTCTATTCAAATATCAAGGGGCTAGGTTCCTGCTACTTGTAAATGAAAGAAGCATCTTTCCAAGACTACAGTTACCTCTCACATTGAAAAATGGGTTTGCATTAAGTGTATAATAAAGGCCTGCAGATAAAAGGCATACTTCACAACACAAATGAGGGGGCACAAGAAGGCACGGGGCCAGAGAATTTACTGGTTCTCGCTTCATGCAGGTCTCCCCATGGGTGCAAGAGGCAGCAGGAAGGTCAGAGAAGCTTGCGGGGGGAGAAAACTTCACAGCCTGAACAAGCGGTGGGAAAACAAGTGGGGGGG
>JMFS01065325.1:0-14936 GCA_000699545.1 Podiceps cristatus
CTCTCTGGCTCCCCAGCCATCTGCGGGTCAATGAGAGACAACCGGTAGCATCTGGCAGACATAGTCGCAGGAGGTGAAGTCACTAACCAACATGAGGGCGGATGGGGATCAGGCAGGGCAGTTACATTTGGGGCAGCAGGTCAGAGTGCACAGATCTCACTAATTTGTGTGAAGCAAATGAATAAGATTCAAAACCGGCAGCCGCAGACAATACAGCGGGAGCCATTGTCTAAGTGCAAAGAGGTTGCTGGAGCTGCATGCACCCATGCCTTGGTTATGCGTCTTCCATCGGTGATACAACAGCGACACAGTAGTATGCAGGTTTATCCTCGTGTCACAACGACCTGCTTTCTTGCGCACCATGGCTCAGAGAGCTGTTCTCCAAATGCCCCAAGCTGTCCACCCTGTGACCTTATGTATTTTATGGGGCTACTCTTCATGCTGTTTATACAGCCTGGAGAGCAGATCTCCCTGTCTGAACAGGGAAGATGCCTTTCTTCTCTCTCTCTCTCTTACTCTCTCTGCACACGTGCAATCTTTCTCTTGTTAAATTTTCATTGTTGTAACATGGAGAGAGTTGCTAAAAAAAATTAAGTCAATGATTTCATATCTATTAATTGGTCAAACAGAATTTTTTGAATAAGGGAGTCATCTCTTAATGTCAATCTTTTAGATTTTTAGCTCAGCCTTACCTATAACCTGTACAGAGCACGAGAAGATTCCTTCCGAGAAAATTTTTTTTTTTTTTTTTTTTTTTTTTTTTTTTTTTCTGCAGTAAACAGTGCCCTTTAGTGGGCAAATTACTGGTTAGTAACTTCCCTGGTGAAAATCTCATCTAACTCCCCTGTATAAGGAGTGTCTAGTTTAAGAATGTGGAAAAGTTCAAATGGAGAAAAAATAGGATGAGAAATAATAATAATATGCTCGGTTTGGGGCAGTCACAAATAATTATTTTGAAAGGGAAAAATGATGTCAGTATAGGCAATGCAACCAAAGGTAGATAAAGGGTACTCCCACTTTTGGTTTATATTCTCCAACTCCACAGTATATTTATCTTGATGATCCTTATTTCCACTCTTAAAATATTTTTTAGAAATAGTAAACGGGCCTCTGGGGTTTTCAGTTCAACTCATTTTTTTCTTTATGCCCACCAAAATGTCACTGATTCATAAGCACCAGTATTTTGTTCTGTATTCAGCAAAAAGGTATGATGATTGTTTTATCCTTTCAGGTTTTTTTAAATACCAGGAAAGAGAAAGGGGAATCACACTACCAATACAGTGATGTGGATCCCACAGGAAGACTAATTAAAGCAATACGGAAAAAGAAAAATACAGCAAGGAGAGACTGCAAACACAGAGGATTTTAGTTACAATCATCACGGCCATAAATCGACCCTGCCTCTGGAATATACCCTTATTGTAATGAATTTCCTTGGTATATTTTGTTTGACAATAGTCAGAGATAACAAGTGATTAGCAAGAAGAAATACGATACCTGACATTTTAAATGCCCTGTTAGTGTTATTTATTCAGGTAAAAAATACAGTTCTTCATCCATTAAGTGTTGAAAGGGGGAATGAAGGAGCATCGTTCACTGTGCAAATACATGACAAGTGTGTGATCCTGGGCATCCCTCATCCCATATGAAGGAATATTTGGCTTCATATGAAGAAGCCGATTGCGGTTCATCATGGTACTAGGAAGAAACCCAGCAGAGCTGCACCTCATGAGAACAGCAGACACAGCTTTCACAGAACAGCATTCTGGACCACCGGTAACTGCAGTCTTTGGAAACCGGAGGTAGGGTACAGTCGGGGTATGTAACCACATAGCTAGTTCATTTACAGGAAAACCTATGTCGCCAGGAGTGAGGAGACTGCCACGGCAGTTGGAATGTGACTACTGGCATTTGGGACGGTCACCAGTGATGTATCTGATGACATTTCATAGCGGTTAAGAGAGATACCTGTGACTGACAGCAGTGATGGAAACTTGTGGGCTGTACGATGGTGAGAGAGCCATTATGTGGCGGCTGATGGCCACGTCCATGGCAATGTGAGCTGAACTGACATCTGGCAGAGTTAATGACAGAGGGCAGCCGTGGGAAAGACACCTGCAACAAGCTCCAACTGCCGAAGAAGTGAGCCAGGCACCGGCTGCTGAAGCATCACCTCTTGCACCTGGGGACAGTGGGATATGTTTGCAGTTGGGTAAGGAAGAGGAGAGAAAAGAGACTAGCATGGAAAAGGGAGGAGGTGAAAGGGGAACAGAGATTTGGATTTGGGTGTGGCAAGCAAAACAAATGATACCAAGGACAGGAGAAGCGTGAGCCCTAGAGGAAGAAAAGCTAGAAATGTACCAGTAGTTTCAAAGAAAAAAGTGGTAGCTGCAGGGAAGGAGGTCAGCAAGTACAGAACAGGAGTCTGTAGTGGTGCAGGGAATGAATGGGTCGTAGAAGAGAGCCCAGGAATGAAGGAGGGACTAGAAAATGATGGAAAAATTGAAAAGATGCAGGAAATATGAGAAGGGAAAAAATAATCCATCTATGTAAATGATTTTATTCTAAATAAAGAGAAGCAGAGAAAGTAGAATAAAGAAAAAAAATCACATAAAGTCAACTGAAAGAAACCAGAATAAGGGGAAGGAGAATGGAATAAAGCAATGAAAAAATAGAAACATGAATAAGTAGAAAAACATGGAAAACTTGGTAGCTTTTATTTGGATAATGTGTGCTTCATGCAATTAGTTTCTCCATTTCCCACAGACTAAGAAAAAGAGATACAATGATGTATGTAGGAAATAGTGCTTCATCACATTAGTTTGTCTTGCATCTCAAGAAAAGGGATGATCTCTTCTGAAAAAAAATCCATCAAAACAATAGGTGGTATTTTCTTTTTTACTCCAGAAATAAATACAGAGATTGTAATACATGTAATATTCTTCTGTCCTCTCTCCCCTTTCATTGTCTTTTTCTCAGTTTTGAGTCTGTGCCTCAGACATTTCAATTTTGACATCTTTCATTCCACCCCCATATATCAAATTTAAAGTCAGTTTAACTCCTGGATTTTAATGAAATATTTTATAAAATGTCATAGTTTTAGGCTTGTGTGGGATTGGTTTTCTTAATTACTACCTCAACTGTGTACTTAATGGAACTGGCATAAATCTGCATTATTCCATTGCATTTCTCAGCAGCCCAAGCGCATGGCACAGTCAAGACAAAATATGTTTTACCAATGAGAGTGCAGAGAGCTTAAACTTCTTATCCAGGCCCACAAAGTCCATGGGTGTCAAAGCAAGACACAATTTGAGCATTGCTGTTTATTTCGATGCTTTAACTCTATGAAATACAAGCATAGGAGGAGAAAATGTTCGCATGAGTTTGGCTGAAAACAAACTTGTTATTTTGTACAGAGGCATAGTCTTTATAAGGTATGGCGTCAGTATCTGAGATGAAGCTTTATCTACAGAGATTAAAAAAGTAGCATTTTGAGTTACCTACTAGATTTAACGGTTTCTTAATCTATACTTTTTAACCAGCTTTATTGTAAATACACCCACATTCAAATCGTGTATCTTTATTCTCTTGGTCTGTGTATGCATTCAATACCACTTTTCATACTGTAGTCATTTTACTCTTTTCCCTGCTAAATCAATCATTTTCTATAGGGAAAAAAAATAACGCAAAATGATAATTTCTTTTTGTGAAAAAACAATGGTAAAATTAAAAAAAAAAAAAAAAAAGCTGGAATTTTTTTCTGTTTGTGTAGCACTTCTATGCAGAAAATTCTGATTACTATGTGGGGATTCAAATTACCAGTCTGACTTCTAAACTCTCAATTTTTTTAAGATAGGTTCAATATATCTGCTTAAATTTATGGGATAAGCCAACAGTGCCGTTCGGACCTGCCCAGTCTTTGATGTTTGTACCTCAAGAATCTGCAGGGCCTACTTCTAGAAGTTGTGTTTGATTACCTGAACTTATTGATGCAACAGAGTAAGGCGGGAACATACATTTACCTATTTTTTATAAAACTGAAATATCTTGGACAGGCATAACATCTTTTATTAGAATGAACACAAGCTGCTATTCCAGACTTTTTTCACACTCACATCACTGCACTACAGTGTCTACAAGCTGTGAAAATGAGACTAGAACCCCCACTCAGACCAAGGACACAACCCAAACCCCACTCTGCTGTTGCAATTCCTTTCATCGTTGATGCATGAGGGGATGGAGCAGTTAGAGAAGTGCAAACATCTTTTACAGTGAGCCTTTCTGAATCACAAGTGGCAAGATGAAGTTATCCTGGCTAACTAGGTGGTGATTTATTCATGGATGTGGAAGCTGGAGATAATTTTAAGAGATCTTTTCATGAAGAGAGGTAAATGGATAATGTATGTGATACAAAAAAGGTTTGATGAAGCTGACATTTGCAGTTTGGTCACAAAAATTAAAGGATGAAGTCTTACAAGCCAGACCTAGATTCTAAAAAAGGTGTTTAGGCATCTGTCTCCCATTCAAATGAGTAAGAGGATTCAGACCTAAGTTTAGAAATAATTAGGGCATAAAGAGCGATAGTTGTCTATCTAGGGCAGTGGGGAGCACTGAACATAGCCTAAAATACAAAGTTCCATTAGGAAAAATTCTCTTGACTCTTGTTTTGTTGTTTGTTTATTTTTGTGTTGGTTTTTTTTTTCCTTTTTGTTTGTTTGGGGTTTTGTGTTTTGGGTTTTTGTTTTGTTTTGGTTGTTTTTCCTGCATAGGTTGCTTTTTCTTGGGTAGTGTTGTGCTGAAATGAATTGCAAGCCTCTGTGGATCCTTCTCACAGATGTGCTGATACGAGGGGATGGGATGGAAGTGGGATTTCATAAAGTTTTTCAGGGATGAAGTGAGCAAAAGGTGGAGTGAAGAGCATGCTGAAAGGCGAATAGGGGATAATAAATGGAGAAAGGAGGCAAAAAATTGTCTTTGAGGGATGAAATGCTGCAGAGGATTAGTCTACAAATAAAGATTTTGTAAGGTTTCAGGTTTATGCATTAATGAGGAGAATAAGAAACTGTGTATTTAGCTTCATGCCCAACTTTCCAAGAGGTTCAAGTGATAACCAATGATCTAAATCCACTTTTAGGCTGAAAAGAGTCCAAGTTACAAGTTGACTATCGCAACCGACCTACTTGGTACACTTGACGGTAGTCTCAGTGGAGAGACTAAGGAGCAGCTGGGAGTACAGCCTGATACATCGCTCTGTGGACAGTCTTTTTGGGACAAAGCCATATGTTTTGGAGAGCACCAGTTGTATTCACTGCATACGTCAGACCCCTGGATGTTGCAGGCAAGCAAATTTCACCATTCCCTCTACAGAAATCTATCTTTAGTAATTGGGTTTGCCTAAAATTCCAGAAAGCTCGATAGCGGTGTTTCTTTAAGAGCTCCTCCTCCGCTTTCTGTACTTCTTTCTCTCCCTACAAATTATTGAACACGTACAGACTCTCAGTCCAGAGCACTATTTCACTGGCACCAAGGCTCGAAGGGGGTTGAACCAAGGCCCTGCTGCCCCGTTCTCGCTAGTGCGAATCAAATCATAGGGCAACACATCACAGGGCTGAGAACACAGAGGAACGAGCTCCTTTATTAAATGTTTTAGTTCAGAGACCTCATTTGCATTAATTCTCTACAGTGGTCTCTGTTCTTGAGCCAATGAAATGCATCTCCCTCTCCTTACCTGTTTTACAAACGACTAGTAGATTCTGCTTCTTTCTGTTCAGCTAGGTAACGTATCATTTTACCGGGGCTCGGCAGTATGCTGTTCCTTCCCTGCATAACATCTGCTGCAGTTTTCATAGCATGGCTTGTTCTTGGACTTGCTTTAAAAGGCACGTTTCAGAAATGCCTTTGAGGATGGGAATTACTAGTCATTGTTTTATCTGCTAAGGTGTTGTTCTTCATTTATGTTTGTTATTTTACTTTTTAAAAATAAGACTAAACAGGCTTTGCAGTTTAAAGTTTATATGTTTAAATTCAGGTTTAGGTTAAAGATACCAAGAATGGTAAGGCAGTTCATAGCAATAGGATTTTAGTTCAGTTTCAGAAAGTAATTTATGTTTGTATAACAACAAACTGGCATTTAATCTCCTTCACATTTTAGAAGCTAAACTGTAAATCAGTCTTCACATAAGACAGCAGTGTCTCTCTGGGTGGTCAGTTCTAACTTCTCCTTACTGTTGTAATATTTGTGTACACACTTTCCACATACACCTGAAAATTCTGACATTTACTGTTCCAAAGCTGTTTATGTGTACTTCATACCTCATTTCTCCATTACTTGATGTATGAGTGGAGTTTTATTAATTAGTGCACTTTTAAATGACATCTTTGTTCTGTAAAGTAACCCTAATAATACATTTGAGATTTGGCATTTCAATTTTCTCACATAATTCATATTAACATGCTTAATTTTTTCCACAGAGCCTCACAGCTTCATCTTGGACTCTGCATTTTACTCAGCAGCATCCTCAGCATTTACTCTGCCCATGACATCACCTGTGACAAACTTCTAAAGGCTATCTGGGACGTACAGTTCTTAGTAAGACATTTTCAAGGCAGAAGGTTTGTGCAAGCATAACTCAGAGTGTAAATGGGTCTGAAGAATCTTAATTGTTGTTGATGAAGCAGAAAGAACCCCAAGTAGAGTTGAGGGTGAGGCTGTGAGTTAGAAAAAAACATATCATCTTTTATTCTAAACCGAAAGAAATCTGATATTTGCATCTGCAAGAGAATGAACAGGAAGCCCAAAGTGACATAGTGCTGAATAACTTTTCAAATAACTCTTTGACCTGTAATAGGATAATAATGCACTCTGGTCTTTACAGGGCAAGAGTTAGTGATTCAGTCTCTGTGTGATGCAGGTGGCTCACTACTCCACCCAAATATAAAAGAGGACGGTGTGGTTCCTGTAGGAGAGATGATCCTTCTGAATGTAAAACTTTGAATTCAGAACACCTAGAAGCAGTCAAACTGCAAGAGGTTTAAGGGTTCAGTTTTCTGTGAATCTCTTTTAATGACAGGAAAGCCTTAGGAAAGGACAACTTGGTCCTGCACAGGCTTTTTTTTTTTTTTTTGTTCCCCTCTTTGAGTCAGTGGAAATGCTGTAATAGTACAGAGGTAAGAGATAACATGTTGTACAATCATACCACCACATGTACCAATATTCAACTTCACATAGGTTTTAAAGTCACAAGGATGTTATGTTTGATGGGTTCTTGCTGGGAATGAGGGTGTAGCAGGCTTCCAGCTGCCAAGTCGTACAATTCTACTTAGATGGCTTCATGTCAAGGAATAGTAATGAATGAGTAAACTTACTGGCCCAATAAACTGTTCAGAGCAGCAAAACTAACTCCCTCTTTTGCTCTGCTGAAAAGAATTAAGAGAAACAAGTTATATAGTTTCATAGAAACAATCTTACACAAGAACATGCAAGTTTTCTATTGCTTCCCTAGCTAATCATCTTTCCTAAACAGGATGTTGTATTTGTTGCCTGCCATTTTGTCTGGTTGTTAATAAATGGTTAGTTTACACAGATGGATGGGTTTACTGTCCTAGCTAGAGAATTAAGTAATAGTGACAGCAATGTTGTTAAACTTCTGTGGTAACAGAAGAGTATTGCAACCCCATACAGGCAAAATTAACAATAAGGAACAATTTAACATCAAAAACTTGGCCCTCCATCTGGGTATGTCATTTCCTTTTGGTTGGAAGTTTTCCCCATCTTGTATGTTGAGAGATAAAATATTTGCCTGACTTGCTTCAAAACATGTACTAGTTTCTTCTGTTAACTGTGGGAACACATCCCATATTTCATTGAGTTACTGGATTTGTTTGGAGTTTCAAAGATGAGCAAAAGCTCATTAAAGGAATAGGGGCAAGTCCTTGAACTCTGTCTCTGATAGTAAGAATATATTTTAGGTAGTGTAAGAAAGTAGCCTATAGTCTGGAATTATATCCCTAACTATTTTAGACTGCTCGAGAATTCACAAAACCCCCTTGTATAATAGCCTTTCGTGCTGTGTTTTCATTAAGTCTGAGGCAGCTCAATAAAGAAGCTACAGCATGATTTATTTTAATCAGCTATTACAGAGAAATCATAAAAAACCCCCAACAAACCCGAAAAACCAAACAACCCCCCCAAAAAACCCTTGGCCAAATGTTGCTTACAAACTTCTTGCATTCCAAATCCACAAAATGTTTAGATACAATCTCATTTCACTATAACCAAACCAAACCTCCTTTACTAGATTTCTTTCATTTTTTTCTTTAAATGATGATGTTTCCGTACCTCTTCTCTCTACATTGGCTTCCCAGGTCAGTGTCTTTTGTGTCCATTTTCTTTATAATGTCAATAAGATTAGTCAAGTTGCTCTGAGGGATGCTATGGTCCCATAAAGCTTGGTAAGAGCATTTGGCAGACTATGACCTATAGATGGAGTAGGGAAAATGATTTAGCCATTTTTGTCATCTGAAGATGACTTTCAGAAATGCTTGCGC
Organism: Podiceps cristatus; assembly: GCA_000699545.1. Taxonomy (NCBI): domain Eukaryota; kingdom Metazoa; phylum Chordata; class Aves; order Podicipediformes; family Podicipedidae; genus Podiceps; species Podiceps cristatus. Next base: position 8,548 of record JMFS01065325.1, read on the forward strand.
AGGTGATTATTCTTCCAGTTCAAATCTAGAAGAATCTGGATTTTGAGCTATATATTGTACATATGCTGAAAGTTTTACCAACTTTTTGGCTTGTTAGTTTCATTCACTGTTTCTTATTGTTGAGCTAAAATATGTATATTCCGTCAGACACACAATCCTCTTTTAAAAAGAGGGGTGCCATGGGGCTACTGAATGATTGAGATAGGGACAAAGAATGTGTCTGACTCTGTTCCTGTAACTCACGGTCTCTAGGCATTGTGATAAACCAAATGCCTATCAAATTCCATAGGACAAATGTTTTCATCTACAGCAACTGCTGTTTCACGACTGATGTGGCATTAACTGTACCTGTTCTTGGCACTGACCAAGAACAAACAAGATGAAGATTTATCTTCAGTTCTTTCATTTACTTTTATTTATGTATTTTTGAAGGTAAGTGAAGGAAATTTATATATAAAGAGGATAACACTGACTGCCATAGTCAATTGTTAAACAAGTGTCCAATAAAAACTCTTTTTGATGGGGCAAAAAGGCAATGATCTAAGAACGCTGTATCATGGTATGGACTGGAAAAAAATCCAGCAGTCTCCAGTTCTTTAAGAAGTTCTAGTTTTAAGAGGTCACACTGCTCTGCTCCTGAGGCATGGAATGGAGTGTAATAGCATCCCAGCACCTAGGTTCCCATCTCCTCTGGCTCTTGGCTTCATCTGATCTGCAGAAGACTATGAGAGAGATGAGGAAGCAGTGCACAGCAGCACAGACAGCGTAATCAGTGACGAGACAGCAGTTAGTATATTGACATAGACAAGGAATTTTCTGTGGCCTTTACATCTCAAGTTAAGTCATCCTAACTCTACCTCTGAAGAGTGAGCTGGGTGACCATTACTGTATGTCATGTATGAAGCTGGACAGGGCTGTAAGCAGGACAGAAGCTACTGTAGCAGGCCACCAAGCTTGCGTCTGGAGGCGACGGAATGATTTGTCCATTAATTTTTAAATTGCTGGGAAATGGAGAATTGGGATCTAGAAGAGGAGTAAAAGAAGAAGAGGACCAGTGATCTGCACTGCTCAAAAAGTGAGCAGTGAGGATGTGGGGAGAACGTTAGATGTTGAATGATGCTGGAAAGCTCAGGGAAGAACTAAACCAGCTCTGAATCAAGAGGGTGCAAAAAAATGGAATATCCGTTGCATTTGTATGCTGTTTAGGTGGTCTGAGGGTATATTGTTGATAAAACATCCCTGGCAGGGTAATACTTTGCTGACAAAGAATCCCAGAACAATTGAAGCGAAAACTACCAAAGTCACCTCTCACTAAAAAGAAATATTTCAAATATATTCTAACAAATCCTGACTGTAAAATGTGCAAATTGGATTTCCAGTAATGAGGCCCATCAGCAGGCACATTTTCTTGACATATTCTGTCAGACTATCACTTGGAAATAGTGATTCAATTTTCCAAAAGTTACTTTAATTTGCTCAGAGAGGAAAGCATTTTCATTTTGCCCAGTCAATTCTAATAATTTGCTAAATTCAAAATATGTGAAATTATTGAAGCTAGTTGCAGTGGCCAGAAGGACCACTAATCTTTTAATATTTTATTTTCCCATGAATCATGTAGACTTCCACGAGAAATTTTTCAGAACAGATAAAACACAAATCTTTGTTGACATGCCTGCTTCTTGTCTCTTCCAGACATAATTCTGGACATTTTCTAGTGATCTCCATTTGGAAGATTTGCTTTAAAAAGTATCTGCTAGCTGCTGGGGTGTGTAGTTGGAAACTTCCATCTTCTCATACAAGTCCTCCTTTTTCTTAGTAAAGTTCCCTAGTTCTTCCCTTACAGATGAATCTGGGTATTGATACTTCCCATCCTGGCAGGCAGTAACAAGCGTGATGAGTTAGATTAAGAGCAGTTGGGAATGAAAACCCATATTCCACAGCTCTTTTATACCGTAAAGCCTTGAAGGCCTTTAAACAATAATCCTTTATCCCACAGTACGTTCTCTGGGCATGTTCTTTTGGGCACAGGACGTTGCGTTGCGTGGCCTTTGGTACGCCTCGGTACAGCCATGCTTAGGTAACTGCCCTGTGAATTGCAGGTAGCAGGCATTAGCGACACGGTCTTCTAACTGTGTCATAAAAACTAGGGAAGATTGTCAAGGCAGTTGTGTGCTCAGCTAACTTCGGAAAACCGAGCTTGGGAGTAGTCTAACAGATCTTTTCTATGTATTTCCCAATTAATAACTAGGTATTATTAAATATTTTGTTTTTAAAAAGAGGATATCCCTTAAGCTGTCACATATATATTCCACCCTATCTCACTATAGTTAAACATAATTATGAAAAATAACTCTTTTTCTGCTCCACTTCTGCAGTTCCAATACCTGTTATGCAGATACAAACACTTAAGTAAGCATTAAGTAAGCACTTCCACAGCAGCGTTGCTTGGAGTTGTGTCCGGAACACTGAATTGCAGAGGGTTGGTGCTGCTGTAGCTAGCAGAAACAGTCCAGCGTGCATCAGGATAGACACTGTCCTTCAGTGGAAAGAGGAGTGTAGGTAGCTGCGATTACCATAAAATAAAAAGGGACTGTACAGTTGCTTTCCAAATCTCCTGTTCATCTCTTTATTTTACAGTGCAAGGATTAAGACATTCCCCTGGAGTGTACCATACGTAATTTTGAATATTAATGCCTATTAGGAACATTAGGCTTCTTCAGAGATTCACCTAAGGACAGATGAACTACACGGGATGATTTTAAGACCAAGCCTTCAACGGTATCTTGAGATTTCAAGGAGAAGACAGTAAAATGCATAGACTGCAAAGAGGCACTGAAGCGGTTTTATTTATTTCCATGTGGATGTCTGTAGTAAGACAGCATTTGCCCCTAAACTCCAAGTAAAATACTTAAAACAGGAATATTTTTCCTACAGATTGCCAAACATTTGTATTCCAGACGCATATGAAGTCTTGCTGGCTTTGCCGAACACTTGTTAGTGCAGACTGACACCCGTTTGCAGAAGAATCAGCACACAGACGTTCAAGTTTACCGACTGGGAGCTTCTGCGCAGGACTGTGTCACCTTCAACCAGGGCTCCGTTCCTTTGTCTCCCCTGACACTCTGTACTTACCTAATTGTCCATTGAGCTCTTTTGCTCCTCAAAAATCGGAAATGGGGTACAAGGCAGAAAGGTGGGGTGGGATACTGGCTACAAGGACAGCAAAGCTTTCTGAATAAAACCAAAAGTTGTGTGGATTCTGTCATGCTGTTTGAATTTGTGGAATCGAGGTATTACTGGTTAAACCAAACCCCAACTTTCAGCATTTGAAGTGATCAGTGGCTGGGTAAGAAGCAGGGAAAAGCATAGAGAATGAGAGCAAAAAATCAACAGTCAAAACAATTGTTTTTCATCTGTTTATTGATGGGACTTTGGTATTCTGACTGGTCAGTTGAGACTCACAGGAGCTGTGTACAGACATCCAGAAGTGACTCTCCTCCTCACAGACCATCTGCAGGCTTCTCCGACATGTCCCTTATCACCATAATCCATACTGCGGGCACCTCCATCAGATGTTCCGGTAATGAATTCTAGGCTAACGATGTACTTAGAAAACAGAGAATTGCATTACCACTTGTACCTTGAGAGAGTCTCTCTGCCATGATCTACACAGGCTGGTTCTAGGGGAAAACTAAGTATTTTAAATAACTACGGAATGGCAGGGGTTGGCAGGGCCCTCCGGAGACCACCCAGCCCAGCCCCCGCTAGAGCAGGGTCACCAGAGCAGGCGGCACAGGCCGGCTCCAGGCGGGGTTGGAGAGAGCAGGAGACCCCACACCTCTCGGGGCAGCCTGGGCCAGGGCTCTGCCACCCTCACGGGAAAGAAGTTTTTCCTCGTGTTCAGACAGAACTTCCCGTGTTCCAGCTTGTGCCCGTTGCCCCTCGTCCTGTCGCTGGGCACCATGAAAAGAGTCTGGGCCCATCCCTGACACCCGCCCTTGAGATATTCCTAAGCATCGATGAGGTCCCCTCTCAGTCTGCTCTTCCTCGGGCTGAGCTGCCCCGGCTGCCTCAGCCTTTCCCCACAGCAGAGACGCTCCAGGCCCCTCAGCACCTTTGTACCCTCCGCTGGACTCTCTCCAGTGGTTCCTCGTCCTTCTCGAACTGGGGAGCCCAGAACGGGACACAGGACTCCAGACGCAGCCTCACTAGGGCGGTCTGACAGCCCTCCATTTTTCCTGTACAGCTCCTGCTAGCTTCTACTCTTGGACACTGGAGAGAATCCATACGTGCCTGTAACGTTCAAGATCTTTTGATGCAATTGCTGATGGGTGAAATACATAGCATTCGCTGTATATCGAGTCTGACTGTTTCTACACCAACACTGACAATTACCAGTAAACCGTTACTAGAATTCTTAGGCACGTTGCTCTTTTATACCGTTTAAAACAGAAGGTGGGCAGCGCAGTGCAGTGGAGCCAAAATCCAGTCCTGAAGAATCCAGTCCAGAAAGCTACTTCCAGTGTCAAACAAGAGGCAGTATGAAAAGATAAATTATTCAGTAATGAATCCTACACACTTATAATGCACAAGTTGTAATGAATCTCAGTTGCTCTTGTAATTTTGTAAAGTTGTTTACCTAATATGGCAGATATGCCATATGGTACACTAAAGAGAGTGTTAGAACAAGGACGTGAAGATTTCTAGGTTTTTATTTCTAGTTTTGTATGCAACTGTAAACTACACTCAAGCTGTCCTAGAATGTGAGCAGTAGAAGAACACAGGCTGCCCTGACCCTTCGTGCTGACGGCTGCTGTCACTTGATAATTTCATCCATCTCTCGCGTCACACTCTTCCTCGTCCCTCCTCAGCACAGCGGCCCAGCAGCGGGCTGCTCTCCTGGTTAGATGCCACGACAGACAGACTTGCAGCCGCTCTGCACCTTCGGGCTCTTTTAGCTCCAGTCTAGCTTTTTTACCCCGCCACGACAGACAGACTTGCAGGCGCTCTGCACCTTCGAGCTCTTTTAGCTCCAGTCTAGCTTTTTTACCCTCAATAAATCATCTGAGCAGCTGATGTAGATTAACTCTCCCACTGGTCAGGGAATGTGAACAGACTTCTATTCTAGATGGTTCTTTGGTATGTTGCTTATAGAATTTCATCATAGCTAAAACTAGCAACGTGCTTGACTGTGGCAACAGCAAACTGGTCAGGACTACCCTGCTCGAAGCAGCATTCCTGTCTTGTAAGAAACGGGCAACATGACCTACGACGACATCTTTAAAAAATCGCAGCATTGTAATTTGGCAGAAACTGATAAAATGGAAGTTAAAAGTCATAGAGACTGAAAGGGCATTTTCTGTCTCTCCCTTGAGTTTTGAATGATGACTGAGCAAAGCCGCAGAGGTCAAAACATTTGAGAACAAAAGATTAATACAAAATTCTCAGAGGAGCTACGCAGTCCCTTCGAGTGATGCCACCTGGTGAAGTGATCAGAGCCTTCGGAAAGGCTCAGCGTTGCAACATTTACTCCACAGCCAAAGTCTACTGCGGGCAAGAGGAAGACATGAAAAACTGAATTTCTATGATTCTTGATTTATTGACTCACCCTATTATTTGAGGCCTATATGTTAAGAACAAATATCTATCAGTTTTTATGTCTCCCCTGCAAGCTTCTGGCAAACAGCTTCTCCCCTGTTTGCATATTTGGGGTCAGCATAAGGCAGTGGATACTTCACCGCGCTTCCCTTCGCTCAGGGGTCCAACTAGTGTGCAGCACCACTAAATTAATGTTACAGTACTACAAGTTAAGCGATCACCACAAATAGGTAGCGCAGGAAGCTTTGACACCCATGTTTGGGTAACCCTAAGTAGAGAATATTTTGTCTCTGACCTATTTAAAGCCATCGCTTCTCTCAGATAGCTCACGGCTCTTATTCTTTCAAGCCTCCACCTTTGCAGCCCTCGGTCAGCCATCAGGCCACTCACTTCTGGGCATTGTCAACCAGGGCAATAGCAGGTGCCGAGTCGATCCCACTGCAACGCAGTTCCAGCCTCTAATTCCACCCATTCCCAACACGTAAGAGCAAAGCTTATTTTATAATACTGAAATAAGAGGTGTTATTTTAAGCTTGATACCCCTTAAAACTTACCACATGCTACGATTTATCTTTCGGTAAATATTGTTCCAGTAGTTTTCTGGGGAAACGGTGCCTGGCAAAAGAGAGCATTTATTAAAAGGCGGGTTGTATTTTTACTTTAACGATATTTACTTCCTTTATGATGGTTGCACAACGCGGTCGAAGTGCAGCTCCCTACTGTAAGGCCGGCGCTCAGCAAGACGTGCCCACCTGCAGCCAGGGCCCGGCCGAGCACCACCGCGTCCCTCC
>JMFS01065326.1:0-37983 GCA_000699545.1 Podiceps cristatus
GTTACCGTTCGGGGTTAAACCACGACAAGGTGAAATGTAAACCTGAGAACAATCTTGTAAGTTACAATGAGGTCCATACCTGAAAAATGCTCACTGCAGTAATTACAAGGTATCTGTGTGATTCTGTGTCTTTTATGTAGAACGGAAGAGACAGTATAGGAGAGTAATTTATAGCTGAGGTTGTAGAAAACGTCACTTCTCTAGAATTGCTTGTGATTTTACCCATAGGACCATGCAGTTGTTTTGACATTTTGATTTTTCAAGTTTCATGGTTTGTCCCCAGGTGTAATTAACTACCTAGTTCTTATTTGGTAAGAAAGTAAACAGTTACTATGAAGGGATGCTGTCTCATTTTGAATGGTTTTGTTTGTTTGTTTGTTTTTCCCTATAAACATCAGAAAAATAAACACTGGTAGAAATTTACCCAAATGGTTTTATGCATTTCTGTTGTGCAATGCATTGGTTATTTTTTCAAAGAGGGAGCTGTTACATGGACCGGGAATGTTATGGACAAGGCTGAGACTCCTTTCCCTGATTTCCTTTAACACTAGCTGGGAAAACATATACTATGTTCTCCATAGCGTTCTTCCCAGAGTTGGGTAGATGAAGAGGGTTTCCTGTCTTTGAGAAAGCATTTTATGCAAGCATAAAATGATTTTTAAGGGATTTTTCTGAGCTCTCAAAAAGCAACATTCCCTACTTTCAATCACCTTGTGATTTTTTAAGCATCAATGTTTGTGAGTGCAGAGCTAAATTATGTATTATCTTCTGCATTGCACTGTCTTAATGGATTTTTATTGTATGGACGTCATGCATCACAGTCACGTTCCTAAATTTAAGCTGTTTTGAATATAGCAGATCATATTTACTTTTCTGTGTACTTACTAATGACAGAAAGAGAAAATAGGGCTTTTTTCCCCCTGTTCTTCAAAGACATCTTTCTGAATGTATTGCCTTGGCAAAAGCTGAGATTTTTAAGTTATTTAACCATCAGCTCATCCAAGACAATAAATATTTCTCTATTTTAACTTTATTGACCACATTTGATTGAATAAGATTCCTACCAGATTTGGCAAAACAACAAACCATCAGTTATGCTCTGAAATGCCCTTGTCTGCTCAGCAATTACAGAGAACTGACACAGACTGGTGTGGTTCGACACCACAATTATGTTAGCTCTACAGTGGGTGGTTGAGTGAAAAATCTCATTTGAAAAGCTAGCTGATTTTTTTCCTAGCTGTAAAAAAGTCTTAAAATAAAAACCATTTTTGATATAATGCACTCATATTCTTCGAATTGAGGCTTTTCCCCCACTTTCTCTTTAAACAGCAATAGAAGTTATCGATAATAACTATCGTAGGAAAACTTAAAAGCTTCACAGATAGCTTTCTTTTACTAGCACCAACTGTATTTTATAAAATGTTTTAGTCTTCATTTTTGTCTCCATCTTAAAGCTGTAAAGCAGCTCATGCTGTAAAAATATACCATTTTATATGGTCCTAGAAGGACTTGAGAGGTTTAGGGATGGTATTGTGAATTAATACCATTTATCTTTTCAGTGAGAAGTTAGGTTTAGGAGTTTATATGTAGTTTACAACATTATAAGTCTAGTCTCTAATATCAGTTCAAACATCCTCTTCGCTCTGAAATGTCTTTTTTTTCTTTCTTTTCAAATAAACATTCTTTCCCACTGATCAGATTAAAAAAAAAAAAAAAAAAAAAGGCAGCAAAATCTTCTTGGTCCCCTCTTAAAGAATTATCCAGGAATAATCCTGTTCCACCGGACTTTTGTTTTTCCTTGAAATGTAAATAGAGCTGCATTGAAAACAGTTCTGCTAATATTCCATGCCTAGGCTGTATTTTAATTGAGAGGCCTTTTAAACCTAAATAAAACAATAAAACCAGTGATTACAGGCAACAGGAAGATCATTATGGTATACTCCTCTAGAACAATAAGAGGTTTTCAGAAGGTGATCAGGAGTAGTCAACATGGATTCACCAAGGGGAAATCATGCTTGACCAATGTGATAGCCTTCTGTGATGGCATGGCTGGCTGGGTAGAAGAGGGGAGAGCGGTGGATGTCGCCTACCTTGACTTCATCAGGGCTTTGGACACTGTCTCCCATAACATCTTCATAGGTAAGCTCATGAAGTGTGGGCTAGACTTGTGGACAGTGAGGTGGATTGAGAACTGGCCGAATGTCAGAGCTCAGAGGGTTGTGACCAGTGGCACAGAGTCTAGTCGGAGGCCCACAACTAGTGGTGTTCCCCAGCGGTCGGTTCTGGGCCCAGACTTGTTCAATTTATTCATCAGTGACCTGGATGAGGAAACAGAGCGTACCCTCACCAAATTTGACGATGATACGAAACTGGGAGGACTGGTTGATACCCCAGAAAGCTGTGGTGCTGTTCAGCGAGACCTGGACAGGCTGGAGGGTTGGGCAGAGAGGAACCTCATGAGGTTCAACACGGGCAAGTGCAGGGTCCTGCACATGGGGAGGAATAACCCCATGCACCGGTACAGGACAGGGGTTGACCTCTTAGAAAACAGCTCTGTGGAGAAGGACCTGGGAGTCCTGGTGGACAAGAAACTAACCGTGAGCCAGCCATGTGCCCTCGTGGCTAGGAAGGCCAACGGCATCCTGGGGTGCATTGAGAAGAGTGCGGCCAGCAGGTCCAGGGAGGTTCTCCTCCCTCTCTACTCTGCCCTAGTGAGGCCCCATCTGGAGTCCCGTCTCCAGCTCTGGGCTCCCCAGTTCAAGAAAGACGAGGAATTACTAGAGAGAGCCCAGGGGAGGGCTACAAAGATGCCGAGGGGACCGGAGCATCTCTCCTGTGGGGAAAGGCTGAGGGAGCTGGGCTGTTCAGCCTGAGGAGGAGAAGACCGAGAGGGGACCTCATCAGTGCTTATGAATATCTCAAGGGTGGTGTCAAGAGGATGGGGCCAGACTCTCTTCTGTGGTGCCCAGCGACAGGACGAGGGGCAACGGGCACAAACTGGAACACAGGAAGTTCTGTCTGAAAATGAAGAGCCCTGGCACAGGCTGCCCAGAGAGACTGTGGGGTTCCCTTCTCTGGGGAGATGCAAACCCCACATGGACGCGTTCCTGTGTGACCTGCTCTGGGTGACCCTGCTCTGGCAGGGGGGTTGGACTGGGTGATCTCCAAAGGTCCCTTCCAACCCTGCCGTTCTGTGATTCTGTTTTCCCACTTGGTGATTACCCTTCATTACCGGTTTGTATTCAGCAAGTTCCTCTGGCTAGTGTAAAGGCAGTACCAGCTTTTCAGCCATCTTTCCCAGTGGGTTAGCAATCACATCATCAGATTGGTTGTATTTGGGCTTATAACACCACACTGGAATGGAGTGAAATCTGCCTCATGTACATGCAAAGTTCGAAATGTTAAAGACATAGATGCGAGCTCGGTGTTGCCTCACTGTAAATATGGCTGAGACCCAGACTAGTCAAAAATAATCAATATGTTCAATTTTAGAAATAAATTTAGAAAAATTTTAGCTTTTAGTACATGAAAGAAAATTAAAAGCCCTAGGTATACTTCTGAACCATGCACATTGACATAAAGTAAAGGGAATATTCATATTGTCTGCATTTGGGCATCTCCATTATGTGTTTAAGACAGCCAACTTGAGTGTCCACCAGCTATCCACATAGTCTGGGAGTGAGAAGCATGCGCTCCTTCAGAACATGCCCAAGTTAGATGGTGGGAGACCCCCTGAATACACTCCAGTATACTTATGCCACACCTATGGTTTTCACAGGAAAATACTATTTTTTGTCATAAAAGAGTTAGCAGCAGGTCAGGACACATTTCAAAAGCAGTGATGATTTCTCAGCCTTTTTTTTTCCTCCTCTGATTAAAGGTTTCAGTTACCTGGCAGGAAAAATATATCAAATTCAAAGGACAATCCATGTAACATGAAATGGTGAGGATAATGTTGGTGAACTAATCTCAAAGATGCAGTAAAAACTTTTTTGGAAATGTGCCATTTTATTATGCCTCTGCCTCAGTCTCTAAAAACAAAATGTTTAATGATTTTATTGTTAAGAGGGATTCGGTCTTGAAATTTAATCTCTAGTGTCTTTCAGGTATTGTAGACTTTGAAAGTACTGTTATTAAAAAGACATGGGTGGCCTGGCACTGGCAGTACGGTATGATTGACCTCACATTGCTTCATCTGCACAGCTATTGATTTTTCTTTTTCTCTTCATTTTGACATTTCACATGATTTAATCCAAGATTCATCATTTCGGAAATGTCAAGTTTAAGGTAGTTTTTTTATTGTTTGGGAAGAGTAATCTTTGAAATGGTTTGCTACTTATCTTTTTCCAGACAGTCGGCTAAACACATCGGTACTGAATCAACTCAGAATTGACTGAGTGTATTTTTTATTTCTTTCAGAGTGTATTCCAATGTGCCTTTTTACTGAGTAGCTAATTGTATCAAAGTCAAAGATAGCAGCAGTATTTTGAATAGATTTCCAGCATCTCAGCGCATCTCATGAAAAAAAGCTCTCTGGGGATAAAAGCCTTTATGCAGCATCACACTATGTGACGCGAAAGCGATAGAAAGCAAGCATGAAACATACTAATGGGTGCAGTATATATTCAAGAAATAACAGAATTTCTTGACATTTATTCAGCACCTAATAATTAGAATTATAGTCAACAGATGCATGGGACACAAGAGGAGAAGGAACTCGAATGCGAACTGGTCATCTGAGCTCAACAGAAAAATGTAAGCAGCTCCTTGACCTTGACGATATGGAGCTGGTGCAACTGCCTGGTTTGCTCTCCAAATAAAACATCTGACTGAACATCGAAGAGGTTCCGAAACCCAGTGCAACCTTGAATGTCCTTCTAACGGATGCTTCAACACACATTTAAAGTGCTGAATGGCTCCTGAAAATGAAATTTAAGATGTTTGTTCACCGCGTCAGTGTCCCACCAAACCCTCAGAGCCACACACCAAACTGTGTGACCTATCAAGAGATGTGTGTGCCACGCCTCAGAAAGCAGAGAGGAGCTGGCCATCAAGAAATTACAGACTCTCGACAGGTTTAGGACTTCATTTTGACACAAGACTGAAATCAGAAGACATCTGGCTCCCAGGACAGCCCAGGGAGATTGCCTGGTGCTGGCTTGCTTTCTTCCATTGCTGCAGGTCGGTCTGTATTACCTAGCAGCCTTGTGGCAGCCCTGCTCCGCTGCCAGGCAGGAGATATAGCTGCCCTTGAACCATGTGGGAGCTGCTTACGTGGCTACCGAAACAGCCCAAGAGCCCAGGGCTGGTCACTCCTGGTTGGTAGCCCACCCGTGCCTTGGTGCTGCGCCGGTCACAGCAGGCTGTGGTTGGGCTCTGGCCCATGGAAGTTTTCTCTCTGTACAGATTTGATCCAAAAAGAGCTTTTCATTTTCAGACCACGCCACTCACTTTCTCATCTCTTTTTTCCAGGCTTTTCTGGATCAGACAGAATTCATTTGTTTAGTCTGCTCTCCCTTTACACCACAGTTCCCTGTAGTATACACCACATCTTTGTCCTACCCCACAACATGGCATCTTGCCTCAAGCTGAGACTGGCTACTGCTTGTTACCTTCAGCATTTGCTGAAATGTTTGTCTCTCGCTGTCCTTCCCTGTGTGTTACTCCTAATAGGCAGCGTTATCTTGACATTACTTGCAAACTTTCCCTTCGGGGTTAGTGAGGGAGGAGAGATACGTCTTACACATGGCAATCCTGTGTTTTGAATGTCTTGGTGGAAGGTTGTCCTGATTTCAGCTGGGATAGAGTTGATTTTCTTCCTAGTAGCTGGTACAGTGCTGTGTTTTGGGTTTAGTATGAGAATAATGTTGATAACACACTGATGTTTTTAGGTGTTGCTAAGTCGTGCTTATAGTAATCAAGTCAAGGACTTGTCAACTTCCCATGCTCTGCCAGCAAGGAGCTTCACGAGAACCTGGGAGGGGGCACAGCCGGGACACCTGACCCGACTGGGCAAAGGGATATTCCATGCCATATGACATCATGCTGAGTATATAAACTGGGGGGAATTTGCTGGGGAGGTATCGCTGCTCGGGGATGGGCCTGGAATCGGTCAGCAGGTGGTGAGCAATTGCATTGTGCCTCACTTGTTTATTCTCTTATCATAAGTATTATCATTATTATTCTCCCTTCCTTTGTTATCCTATTAAACTTTTTATCTCAACCCATGAGGTTTTTCTTTCAGTTCTCTCATCCATCCCACCAGGAGTGGGGGGTGTAAGCAAGCAGCTGTGTGGTGCTTGGTTGTCAACTGGGGTTCAACCACAACAAAGGTATATAGATAATATGATAAACAGGGTATGGGAGATGTTTTTTGAAACACTATAGTGTGTATGGTTTACTTATGCTGTGAGGGAGCTGAATTTAAGGTGGTGATTTATACAAGCAGAAGTTGTCAAAAGACCCGTGATAAAACACATTTCTGAGAAGGTATTATCTCAGTGAGATGAAAGTTGATTAATTAATTCTTGAAAGGCTTTTCTGTTCATTGTCTATTATGTATCTAGCATTACCTGGGCATGGTGATAGCTGCATAAAGCTTTGTCCAGTTCCTATGTCCTCATCATCTTATTATTCAATACTCTTGCTAAGATCCAATTTTCTTCAGTGTTGGTGATTCAAAATTTCTTCTATTAACTCCTACTAACATTCTCATGACATTAAAGAGATGCCCCTAAGCAAATAAGAATTTAATATTCTGTAAAAGAAGTTAATCTAAATTTGAAATATAAGATTTTATGAATTGCTGGCTCCAGTACAACTAACATTCAGCCCTTTGATAAGATTATTCAATTTCTTACCTTCAGGTTTCTTAGGTATTGATAGTGATGTATTTCTCTACTCTTAGTAAAAAAGAACTTTCATTGTACTCAGAGTTGCATCAGTTTTTGTCAAGCCATATAGATGTTTATTTAATAATTATCCATATACAGATTGAGCTACCTAGTTGTCTGTGGTACTGTTCATTTATAGTGGCTGTATCCTCATTTCTAAGTACTTTATGGGTTAATGTGGAAACAAAGATATAGCTAGCTGACTAACCCGCATGCACTTTCAAACCAAAAAATATATTTATTGAAGAATAATTTAATAGTAGTAGTAGTACCATTGCAGCAGCAAAGATTTTTTTTGTAAAAATCCTGAAAAACCTTCACCTTTCCTGTATACTTGATGGGAGGTTAGATAGTAGGTGCTCTTCAAAATGAGACTTTGAACATGATTTTTTTTTCCTTAAACTATTGATGTTTTTGTAAGTTGGAATTGGCACAGCAAAGTGGAAACTCAAGAACATTATGAAAGCTGATCAATAACTAGTAGAAATAATACCTGATTTACTCACTTGTGTATGTAGTAAAGTTTTCCATTTACAAAAATTGTTTTAGTGACTGTAGTGCTTTTGTAAGGTTACAGAAAGCAGAGTTTGAGGCTGAACTCATATTAATGTGGGAAACAAGGCCAGTGCAAGGGCCAGTACTTTGAGCTCTGACCTTGACCAATCAGCTCAATTTGACTCCACTGTAGACAGACCATTTCAGAAAGTATTTTGTCTTCATCCATAGCATTCCACCTGATCTAGTGGAAGATGTCCCTGCCCACAGCAGGGGAACTAGATGATTTTTAAAGGTCCCTTCCAACCCAAACCATTCTGTGGTTCTGTGATTTATGTCAGAAATGCTACCTTCCCTAGTCAGGGTGTCTATTTATTTATCATGAAATGAAATGACACTATTTACCTCTATCATTATCTTTAATGCTGGTTTTATATTTGCAGTAATTCAGTTACTTACTTTCAATCTGAGAAATGTTTCGTGCCTTTTTTCTGAAGTGCATGAGGAGCATCCTCTGGAAAACAAAGCAAAACAAAGCAGAACTTTTTTGTGTCTTATTAAATGGTTTTAAAGCTTGCTTTTAAAGAAGCAATGGTGATAGATTCCAAATATTTCTCATTCAAACAGTTTCTTCTTGAAGTATTTTACAACATTCACTACTGTTTCTAGCCATTTCTTGAGCAGAGTGCATCTTACAAACCAAAAGACATAGTACCGCTGTGAAATAGATGGAGATGGATCACTTTGGAATGGCATGTGAGTTGAATGTATGAGAAAAATGAGGCAGGCGGAGGGGGAAGGAATTACTTTGGCACTCTGAAATTAACATTTTGCAGAAAAACATATTAATATTAAGAATTGTATTTTTCCACTACAAAAACTACATGTTGCAAGACAGAGATAAACAATGACAAAGAATGAAGGAAGAAAAACAAAATAAGGCTGGATATGTCCAGCACTGACTCGAGCTCTTATCAGTTGTGACAGCCATGCAGTCCATGCATTGTGTGCCATTTTAAAAAACGATAAAGCCTCCATTGAGTGCATTTGCTGCCTGATTGATAGTCCTGAACACCCCGTAGTACCTGAATCTAGTAAAACTGGGTCAGCACAGTGATGTACACAGCTCACCGATAAAAATTTTTTGTTAGATGAACATGTTATCTCAGCACTTTAGATTGAAAGAAACAGTTCTTATCATGAGATTTATAGCTGACCACTCATAAATAAATATATTTGATGCCAGATCTTGAAGCAACAGGATGACAAGAAAATGAGCAAGAAAAATTTAGTCTGCTCTTCATAATTACTGGGCATTCTGCAACCATGCAGGAAAAGTGTTATTAGTTATATTATTAAATGTACTCAGTAAATCATTTTATTACACTTTCTCTTTTGCATTTTGAAGACAAAACCCTGTATTTTTTCATATTTTTCAGGACAATTAATGAGCATGTTTGGGAAACTATTAGACAATATTTCAAAGTAGAGCTACTTGAATCAGTTATCTTGAATTATTCCTGACAAAAAGGTTGACATTTTCCTTAAGATAAAGTGTTTGCAAATAACAACATTACTACTGATCTCCAGTTCAACTTTATCTTTTTCATTCCATGGCATTTCTTAGATTAGCAGTTTTGGAACTGTAGATTGAAGGTGACATGAACAGGAGCCATCATTTTCCCATATGTAAATATGGTGGTTTTTTCTATTCCTTTGTCAGTATTTCTACATCAAATTCTAGCACAAAAGTACAGGTGAAGGCCCCTAACTTAGCTACGTTCAGAGATTTTTCTTGACCAATGCAAGTAGTTAAATATAAATCTTAAGTTCTGGGCTTTCATAGTTGTTTGGTTTGGTTTTGGTTTTTTGTTTTGTTTGGGGTTTTTTCCCACATTTGCTGTTCAACATGTAGTTCTCCCTTGGAGGAAGCTGAAAGACTTTTTTACATTCTTACTTGACGACATCTCTGCTTTGGCTTCAAAAATAAACAGTAAAACGTTTCTTGATGTGATAACGTACACCATCACTGCATACATTTGTTAAATGAAAAGTCTTGCTGTGCAGAATTGTCTGAAATGCCAATGAGGGTGGGTTTCTTTCGAGGTCTTTCTTTAAAGGTCCTCCCTAGAAAGAGGCCTGGGATTTGGAAGGAGAGTTTGAGGGTCTAGAAAAGCATCCTCAGAAGGGATGGAGAGGACATGTAACCCGTTCCTCCCTGTAAGAAGTCAGTGAGGCAGTGTGCCACGGGTGCAAGGCAGCGCTGCAGAGGGCTGAGCTAATTGCTGGCACTTTCTTCTGCTTAGGGCAGATACTCCTTTGATAGGAAGACTGACTTTCTGCTAAATGAAATCGGAAGAAGTCTTGGAAAGAGCATTTCTTAATGAATGCCTTGTTGACTCCATCTCACCTAAACGTACATTTCTTCTATATGGGAAGGGCAATGCTTCCCTTCTAGCTCACTGGGAAACCACTTGAAAAGTATGAAGGCTGTGATGGCTGCTTTTTGGCAGGCAGCAGTTGATTAAAAAAAAGTCATGAACAATCTTGAATAAAATATTGCTGATTCCCAGAAGAATTATCAAAGTTGTAGTCTAGCTAACTGGGTCCGTCTAATACTTGTCTTTGTTCATGAATACCAGGTCAGCTAAATAAAAAGCAGCGAATATGCCAATGTTGCCAAACCCTATAAACTGTTGAGCAAGTTACGCTTTTTTTTGGACAGATTTTGTCAGACTGTAATTCAATAAGGAGTTATGAAAGTAAAAGATAAATGAAAATAGAATGCTAATGTTATTTAAGCCTAAACAAGGCATCTGTCTTTCATCACTCCGTCAAATGGGGCAGAAACACGGGTCTGTGAATGTACAAACACACTGTGTGAAATTTCCGGCAATCACCTTTCTTAAAATGAATTGAAGCGGCAGTGACGTGCTTCACCTATGTGAATTACATTAGACATGGCAATCAAGTCATTGTAACTTAAGATAGTGGGTTCTAATTGGGAAATGTTATCTGTAAGAAAACAAAGATGGCCTTTGGGATGAAACTGAAAGATGAGGTGTCAGAGAAAGAGCTTCATCCTGGCATATACTATAGTTTCTCCTCAAGGGTGGTAATTTGAAGTAATGAGTAGTCCTTGTTGAATGACCTTGTACATCTGCTGCACTGCCTATTCAATCTGTAACTCACTTTCCATCAATTGCACTTTTAGCACAATTAAATGTGCCATCATAAAGCCCTAAAAATGAGCAACACAATCTCTGCATATGTTCATAGCTATTTAGCCTGGGACTGGGAGGGTGGCAGAAGTCCATCTTAAACCTTCTGTTCATGCCAAAGTGCAATTTGTTGATTGAAAGATGCTAGCTGATAGAGCTGGAAGGGGATGGCAGGATTTGCTTAGCATGCACAGAAGCACACACAAAACGATTTAAGATTGGAATGCTTGCTTGAGCCAGCTTGCTGCTAAGAGGCCACCTGGATGGTGGCATGAAGAACAAACTGCCCTTTCCATCCCCACACCCACCGCCCCATCCTAGGCAATTTACAATCCTTTACAGAATATTTTGGACAGTTTTTGTTTTCACAATGGTTCTAGTAGAGCCAGAGTCTTTTTTTTTAATGCATATTTATCATTTGGTACATATTATAAGGAACTTATGTCCTCTCTAAGCAAAAGTGTACACCACCTTTCTGCGAGAGGATCTATGAGGGTGGAGCGTCATGCCAGGGAACTTGAGGGGTTTCCCTGGGGTTGCTGAATGGAAATGCGGAGAGACATTTCGCTGGCTGAGGTGCTGTTCCTCCTGGAGGCACTTCCCAGCTGACTGTCACCATGTTACCACCAGTGGTTTGCCCACAGCAGAGGAACACGTACCCATCTCCTCCTGGTCCCCTCTCCCTGACTGTGCTGCAGCCATGCCTTGGAAACAGGAATATCCAGCTACCTGGAGTCTTGCAAGACCCAGGGAAGAAGTTGTGATAGCATTGTAGAATAAGTAATATATTTGAACAATAAATCAATGAACGGTATTTAGAAAGTTGTATTCCTATACAAAAATGGGGAAAAAAAAAATAAAGAGGAAAATAGATCAACATTGATACCGGTCCAGCAATTACTAAAAGATTTAGGAGTCTGAAACCTTCAGCTGTAGGGGAGAAAAATTCGTTCCAATTTTGCACACAGCCCTACAGTATTTAGACAATAGACTGCTTTTTCTTGGAACTACCACTAAATAGAGATGAAAGGCATGGATGTTGGTGACTCCCAAGTTATTCTTAATATTTTTGAAGTATTACATTTAGGAATAGTTGAAATATTTTTTAGAGACAAAAAAAAAAAAAAAAAAAAAGCAGTGGGAATTTTCTCCACTAAAGTCTATATCAAGATTCCTCTATGCCACAACATTTTGGCTGCATTTTATTGCTCAGAATCTGTTTTCAGAATTATTTAAATGTGGAGTAGCTGATTGTGATTGCATTAAGGCCAAATTTTGCTGTGAAACTGCATGGAATCACTTGATTTTGTTTGCCTTTATGCATTGAGACAACCTAGTCTGGATCAGTGGGTAAACAGATGTAACTGAGTAAAATATTTCTGCTGATTGCAATGAAAAAAGAACTGTATTAAAAATTTCTTTAAATTATCTTGCCTTTTTCCGTGTTTTAATGTAGTTACAAACATGCAGCACCTACTGTTGTTGTTCCAAACTCTAATTAGCTGCCTGTGACCTGATCTGCAAAGAAGCTGGGCAGCTGTAACTCCGTCTGAATGCTGTGAGGGCTTAATACATTTGGAAATCCAGGATATATTACCAAATACATATATTTCAAAATTGGTAGTAATTTACATTTAATCTTTAATTGTCACAGGTTATACTTTTGGTCATAAGGCTCTACAGCTGCTATGTAAACAACTTTGATCGTAATGAAGGGATCCTGGACCCAAGCCATTCTATTTGAAAGGCAGTTTCACCATAATGTGCAGAGGCCAATATCCAGCTGATTCTGGTTAGAGCAGTGTTTCTGACACTGAGTTAGTCCAAAATAATCCCAACAGTAACCAGCACTGCTTATGCATTATATAGGATACAAATGGTCTCAGATCATTTCAAGTAATTTTATTAATGTTGTTATATATTCTAAACATTGGAATAGCCTGCTAGGAGTGAGAGGAAAACACAATTTATGTCCTCCTTCAGGAAAACATCTATTCCTTTCTCTTCTATTCTGTCTTTAATTCCTCATCTCTTGGATTCAAGCCTTAGAGAAAGGGACCTTTTACTCCTACCCACACTTTTCTTGCTAGGTCATAAATAATAGATCATAATTGCACACTTTGAAGTGCTTTTTATTGGCTGCCAGTGTCACCTCCAGTATTTATCTTGTCTACGCTTTACTTCAGTGTTTCCAAATGCAGTAAATCTGAGACTCAGGCCTGGTGACAGTCTAATCTTTCTGATCTCATTTACTAAGAATTCAGATGTACAATCCCAATTTTTCCTTCTATCGTGTCTTATGAGCTTCCTTTCACCATGTAAATTGTGCAAGACTAGATTTGTTCTGTATCAGGAATAAGATTCTTAGTTTAGTCTGATTTTGAAAATTCCCCGCACTCGTCAAATGTCTCATTTGCAATGCTTGTGGTGAAGCCATCCTGTGGAGTTCTGAGATTAATTTGAATTCAGCAGGCTAGCTGTAATCAGCTGTCTCTGATCATTGTGGTGTATAAACTCTGTAGGATTTTAATACATAATTTTGATCGGAGGGTTTTTTAATTCTTTAGAAAATGTTCTCTACCCATGTCTTAGATATATATTCCAATAAAGCCTGTGTGCTCCAGGATGAACATATGTGTTCACTATTATCTAAATCTTTTGTCATTCTGACATTTAAATATGTAAGTATATCACTCAGGGAGAAAGCAGAAAACTTACAGAGGTAAACATAGCCAGGCTGGTTAAAGAATTTCCATTAAAATTGTCATTACTGTTCATTTTTATATCTATACAAAATCTGGTTTTAATGGCAA
The DNA here is from genome assembly GCA_000699545.1 of Podiceps cristatus. Classification (NCBI taxonomy): domain Eukaryota; kingdom Metazoa; phylum Chordata; class Aves; order Podicipediformes; family Podicipedidae; genus Podiceps; species Podiceps cristatus. The sequence continues at coordinate 13,423 of JMFS01065326.1, forward strand.
GTTTTTGCTTTCCATTTAAGAAACAAAACTCTGAAAACTGAAGTTTGGCTGTGATCAGAGTTGTAATTTTCTCATGTTGCCATCTTTTTTTGTCTCCATCAGACATTGTGTCCTATCGATCACAATTGCCTGATGTCCTGAGGATTAATTTCCTCCTTTGCAACCAGAGGAGGAAACTATGAAGCGCATAGGAAATCTGATAAAAGAATAAAGTCATGATGCACCTGAATAGCAACTCATATGAAACACTATAGACTTTCCCAAAATAAAATGTTTAGAGTTATGAGCTGAGTTATATGACCTTTTGTTCTTTTTATCCAAAGACATAAATGGATAATTACAATAAAAATAAGCTTTATTTTCTACCAAGACTTTCTCTGGGTGGGAAAACATCCTTGTCTTCAGGGATATTATGAGACAGAAAGTGACTAGGACGGCTTCTGGATAGGAAACCTAAGGGCAGAAGTATTTTCTGTGCGCTATTACAGGCCACTTTGACACCATGCCATCGTCACCCTGAGTGTCCTTAGAAGGGTCAAAATAAGCCATATGGAAAGAAAAATACCTAAAGTTTTGTGGCTAAATTAGTTATATTTCCTTTAGTTTCTCACCTGGCTGATCCTACCAGTAGCATATGTTCACAAGTTTAAGCATTATAGTTTTGTATTTTAGATGGACACACTGAGATAAATAAGCACTGATTCTTACATATGCTTATTTTTTAAGTAAGCAATGACTAGTACATTTGTTAGATAACAGTAATAGACTCTGATCTATACCTTTTTTAAATTTTTTTTTCATTATTTATTCAGAGCAAAATATGTTTCAAGGAGTAACTAACATGAGTTTCCACAAGTGTTTGGGATTGATATGCTTGTAATAAAAAATCTCGCATGAAAATGAAGGAAAAAGTTGAAAAAAAAAAAGTACTAGGGCACTGCAAACAGAAGTCAAAATACATTCTTGAAATGACCTACAAAAATGTTCTCTCTAAAAACCTGTATAATTTTAATATTTTTTGTCAGAAATCTTGTGGGTTTTTCTTATATCGCCATGGTTGATTCACACCTCGTAAGTAAAGCATACAGACTCACAAGTATGCAGTGGACTTCAAGTTCAGACCTTGCATGTTCTCTGTCTAGCAACTTTTCAATAAGTTGGTAAAACTTGACTGAAGCCATCTGGCATATCTCTATATTCATTTTGTGCTTTCTTACCACTGGATAAGAAAGTTTAAACTTCCAAAGAAGTTTCGTGTCTTTCTTCATTTTCCATTACATAATAGTGGTGTAATTATGAATAGAAAATGTGGGGGCAGGAGTGTTGTCTTTTTTTACATGCTGAGACATCTGTCCATTCTAAAACCAGCTTGCAATAAATTTACATGTAGACATGATGCCAAAAGATGTAATGCATTGTAAAGCCACCCAGGAGCTGCCTATTTTAATGCATTTTTAAGTTCACATGCCAGGCAGACTTATAAACAATCTCTGTAGAGCCTTGTTTTCTGGACAGTATGGTCAACACAGTTCCTACATAGGAGATCCATTGGACTAATGTGGTTACAGCATAGAAACGGCTGCAGGCAATGACACATCGGCCAGTGATGCGGCTGGCAGCCTTCCCTGCCGTGCCTGTCTCTCAGCCTGCAGATGCTTACCCACCTTACCCACCTGCAGGTAGAGTGATTGTAGGTGGCTTTCAGTGCACAGGCAGGGCAGGACTCAAGCTCACGTCTCTGCTTCAGTTCCAACATGCCTCAGCCACTTTGCTGCCAGAACACAGATGAGGCAGCTTCAATCTCTACATATTATCAATTTGATCAGTAGCCAAAATGTGCTTATGATTTTTTTGACATGTGGAAGTGGACTAGATATTCCTTATTTTACGTACTGCAGGATATAGACAGTGAACATTCAAGGTTTTATGCTTTACATCCAGACTAAATGTGCTACGCAAACTTTATTAAGTAATAAATCTTTTCACATGAGTTCTTCAACGCAGTCCCATCTTTATTGTATTAAATAGTTGCTGTTTTGATAGTGATGATACTTAAGACAGAGCCGAGTTCTTTAACCAAGAGAGTCATGTTAAGGAGTATAGCTCATACTTCAAAGAAAGTAACATCTCAGCCACTCTGAGGCTTATGAAAAAAAGATCAATCCACTGGTTTATTAATTTCAGCACCTACTTTGTGTGATTATAAAAATCCACAGGCAATGCAGATGTCTCTTGGATAATCCACTCACACAGAGGGGCTGATATTCCAGTTTACTCCCTGCAGGCATTCCATAAGTTTCATTGCAGTGCTCCCCTCCACAGGATCTTTTCCTTCTTTGCATCTGCAATAGTCTTGAAGTCTCTTCATTCCTGCATTTCCCCTCTCTTAATGCACATCCTGCAGCCTTCACTCATCCTCAGTCCCAGAACACGGATAGCAAATGGTGCAGAGAGGACTCCTTCTGTTCCTGACCAACCCAGAGCAATTTGTCCACCAATGAGTCTGCCCCAGACCGGAGAAGCAAAACAAACCTCCCCCGGGGAGCCATCCAAACGCATGTACCCGTTGTCAAGAAACTCCCACATTTTGCTGGCCTGGCTGCCTAGCAGATTACCTTCTGGTCGATTAGCTGCCTGTCCAAAGAACGGATGTGCAGTGGTTTGCTAACTGTCTGACTACGGGGCTAGCATACGCTGCCACAGCCTCCACATTAGCTGAAGAATTATTTTGTGTGTTGTATGTAGGTTCAGTGAAAGTGTGTTGCATTTCAGGTTTGCTTGTGTATCTCACTCCTGTATCTTCATGGAACGTTACCACTTTACCAGTTTATTATAAACTGGCTACCTCCTTACAAATGAGTTGCTCAATATGTGCAGGTGGACTGCACGCTGAATGATTCTAGTGCATCTGAGATATACTAGTGGTGCAGATCCACTACAATATGCAAGATGCAAGCAGTTTCTCCATGCACATGCAGCAGATTCAGTGAGAAGACACCAGACTTACCACCACATACACACAAAAAAAAGATCAAAACCCCCAAAACCCCAGAATAAGATTCTTCATCAAGGTACCAAGTACAAAAACAAGCCAGGCAGCAACCCTGCCCTCCTCATACATTCAGTTTCTATTTCTGTTGATTATACAGGAGAGCAGCTGCATTGGATCATACCGTTAGTCCATCTGGCCTCATATCCTCTCTCTGACAGTAGCCAAAACCTGAAGATTAGAAATGTGTAAGAGAATAGAAAAAGTTTCTAAGATGCATTCCCCGAGTACTCACCTAGCTTCTGACAAGTTGTACTTTGGGGACTTCCTTGCCCAGTAGCAATTCAATAATTTATTATTAAATGCATGGTAAAAAAGAATCTATAACATTCCTCAACTTCGCTTGATGCAGTTGAGGTTTTGTGCTGGAAGAAGCAATGATAACTCCTTTTGTTCTCCATATCGTTCATGATTTAACCTTCCATTGCATTCTCCTTTTCAGATTGGAAAGACCAAGTCTTTTCTGGAGTCACTTGTGTGTAAGTCATTCCACAACTTTGAAGTACTAACTATTGTAGCTGTTTTCTGAACCCTACCCTCTTCTAATGTATCATTTTTGAGATGAGGGGACCAAAAATATGCACAATATTCAAAATGTGTTTGAAATGTGGACCTATGCTGTGGCAATATGACATTCTGTTTTGTTCTCTTTTTCTTCCTTTGTAATCCCTAACATTTCATTTAATCTTTTTATTACAGTTGAACACAGAGCTGGTATTTTCATAGGTTTATTTATTAGAACTCCAAGATCTTGCTCCTGGGTGGGAATGGTCAGCTCAGCTCAGAGCTCATTTTACTTATGAAATTAAGGTTTCTTTTCCCATGTGCACCACTCCGTTGTAAATTTCATCTGCCATTTTATTATCCAGTCAGTTGATGTTATGAAGTCCTTCCATAGTTCTTCCCAGTTAGTCTTCCTTTTTTACTACCTTGATAAGTTTAGCAGACTTTCTTATCTCACCAGATGTTTATGAGCGTCTTAAAGAGCACAAGATAAGCCAAATGTACAGCAGGAGGCTCCTGGCAACCTTCTTCCACTTTAAACAAAAAGATCATTTATTCTTGCCCACTGTTTTCTAACTTTATCCATTTATCTATCCGTGCAAAGACCTTCCTTTTTTTAAGAGACCATGGTGAGGAACTTTGACAAAGGCCTTCAAGAAATCCACGTAGTATATATTAAATGCATCTCCCTCGACCATATGTTTGTTGACACCTTCAAAGAACTCCAATAGGTCACGAAGCATGCTTTCCCCTTACGAAAAACAATATATACCTACCCCTTGTAGATCCTAGGTAGCTGGGAAGCCACTAGCCCGAACACCAAGCAGCTCTTTGCTAGGGCTGACACAACTGCGAGGAGCAAGAATTAGAGCCTTAGAGCCAAGGTGGTGAGCAAGGGTTAGAGTCGGGGTCAGGGCACTCCATGTACGGGGTGACCCAACCTCAGCCCCCCCCCACCCGAGGGCAGGAGATTATAACATCAGTGAGGGTTAACTGCACCAAAGGCGTGCAGGCGTACCAGGCTGCCCCTCAGCAGAGGCAAGGGCACGGAGGCTGCAGGGCTCGTGTCCTGGGTCTGCACCCAGCTCTCCCACAGGGCTGGAAGCCAGTGGGGGACTGGGGAGCTGGGGGGCAGCCCCACCATGCTCAGCTTGGGGCGTCCTGCTCACACAGGAGGTGCTGCTTCCCTCAGCAACCTGCAGTGCAGATCTCAGCAGAGCCGTCTGATTTACCAAACTGCTGCACACGTGCACAAGTGCTGCATTTGAGATTATGTCTCCAAAGGCCATTAGATTTCTGTCAGCTTCTTACATTGAAGTAGCTATGTCTTCAAACTCAAGGAATGACTTCACGCTTTTATCGGCTCATGTAAAGAACTCCAAGTACACTTTCTCTGAGATTTTTTTTTGCTTACTTTGTAAAAAAAATTCTCCATAAAGCAAATTCCAAACAAAAACTGTGTTTATTCAGGGTTGTATTTTTGGAGTTTAGTCATAAAAAATAATATTAAAAATACAGGAAAACCTAATTTAAATTTTTATTGTAAGAATACCTAGATTTCATGTTCTCATATTCTGAAATTAGAGAGGTTCATTTGCCTTTTTATTTTTTTTTTTTTTTTTAAGCAGAAAATGGAAAACATAACAATCTGGCTTCTACTGAGATTTTTTTTTTTCCATGGTGCTGCTTTATATGTAAATATGTGCTGTTCACAGAGAAAAAATACTGCATTCACTTACTCCCTTAATGAGAGATGAAGTTTAGATAGATTGGTAATAATGTACATATCAGAGCTCTCTAAACTTGTGAATTTATTATGTAGAATATTAACATGTTTCAGACACTGAGAACAGGGTATATATGACACTTGGAATAGAATTATGATAACAATATTTTGATTATGTATTTATCATAACAATTATATTTACAAATTATTCTGAGTCATAAACTGCCTACAAATCATTCTTAAAGATAAAAAATTCTCTTAATTATTTCATCAAGCTGTTTAAATATTAAAATATATCAACCATTGTCTTCCTTGCTAGTTTCAATTACTAGTGAATGCTAATAAATACCTCCTATCAGCTATTTTCCTTTACTTTTCTATTCAGCATTGTGTGCTTACAAAAACATCACGTAACAGTGATTATTGTTATCTTGGAATCTGCAGCACCTTGCCTGTGTTTCTGCCTATTTTAAAAGGAAGCAAGCAACATGTTTGAAATTGGCATATGGTTGTTATAACAGGCTTATACCTGAATACCTGAGAGGAGGTTCTGATGCAAAAGATTGCATTTTGAAATGTTTAATGCATCTTTTTAAAGATATTTACAGAATACAGTAGGGTTAGTGTGACTGTTATCTTTAAAAAAAAAAAAAAAAAAAAAAAAAGTAAGGTAGTTTTGTGAATGTGGGCTAAAGTTGAGAAGTTTCTACCAGTTGAGGGAAGAGAACTCAGTGTTTCATAGGCTTTTCCATATTTGTATATTTTTATGAGCAAAATTAATTATCTTTCCTGGCAGTGCAGTTATTTGTGTGTAGATATGCTTGTGTGGAAGACAGCTTAAAGATAAAATGTATGCATGAATATGGAGATAGACAGGATATTTTAAATATACAATTGCTCACATCATAGCTTACGTTCCTTCCGCGGTTCTGTTGCGCAGCTCCACTGACCTCAGTGCTTGAGGGACAGATTAGGACCGTACAGTACATGAGCTGCTTCCAGCTGAAGAGGTGCATTAGTAGAGACACAGGGTATGTTTGAGAAGGCACTCAGCAATTAGCAGCACCTATATGGGGGAAGAGACAACATTTGTCTTAGTCATGCTGATCCCCGCAAAAAGAACAGGAGGCACCTTTCATCTCAGCTCTCTTTCTGGTCTAGCCACTGAGAAGAGAGATGCAGAGCATGGACCAGACAGGCTGAGGTCATAACACTTTTAAGATGAGCCATATTATAATCTTCAGATGAAATCTATAATTGCGGAATTTCTCCTGTAGAATGGACTTTTGTTGTGTTCTCTAAGGTCTTGTTTCACTGTTCAAGAAGTTAATGGTGCAAGATTTTTTGGGGAGGAGGGAGGGAAAGTCATCTCTCTTTGGGCAAGCAGCACTACAAGACAAAATCCCATACAACTTCTGGGGCTACGTTTCTGAGCCTGAGTTGCTTGGGGGAGCACTAAGGAAGGTGTGGGGTATTCAGTAGCTCTAGACATCTAAGCTGGGTGCTCTGCATCTCTACCTGGAGGCACTGTCTGCACTATTTATACAGGGTCCTGATGCTTCTAACTTTAAATATTAGGGCTACAAAAATGATCCGAGGGCTGGAGCAGCTCTCCTATGAGGACAGGCTGAGGGAGTTGGGCTTGTTCAGCCTGGAGAAGAGAAGACTGCAGGGAGACCTGATTGCGGCCTTCCAGTACATAAAGGGGCCCTATAGGAAAGATGGGGAAAATCTTTTCAGTAGGGACAGCGGTGACAGGACAAGGGGTAATGGTTTTAAGCTGAAACAGGGTAGGTTTAGGTTGGATATAAGGAAGAAATTCTTCACAATGAGGGTGGTGAAACACTGGAAAAGGTTGCCCAGAGAGGTAGTGGAGGTCCCACCCCTGGAAACGTTCAAGCCCAGGCTGGATGGGGCTGTGAGCAACCTGATCTGGGTAATGGTGTCCCTGCTCACTGCAGGGGGTTGGACTAGATGGGCTCTGGGGGTCCCTTCCAACCCAAAACATTCTGTGGTTCTGTGATTCCCATTGAATTAGATGCCTAAAGCAACTGAGAGCAGATGATCTGAATACCCTGGGGTAAATAGAATGGGAACTGACCAGCAAGTGAGGACTGAGAAAAAACTCAAAGCTGTTACAGTTAAGGGAGTTAATTCTCAGAACAGCCAAATCTTCTCTTGTCAGCCAGAGCCAATGAATTAATTATCAAAACAGCCTTTCTTCCTCAGGATTTTTTGCATTCAGTCAAGGTGGAGATTTTTGGAAGGACATTTCTGGGAAAGATCAACTTGCATAACATGAGCAGTTACAAACCCAATCATAATATATCTGACTACCCATGCCATGTGTAGTTAAGTCAACACCACAAATACTTTGTGATCATGATCGTTAATGAAGCATAGAAAATTTTGATTTATAGCAGAGTTAGGATGATGGCTCAGCAAATTAATGCCGTTGAAGTGGGTTCCTCAAAATGAGAGCAAGTATATTTTAGGATGAAAAACTGCAATACGTAAATAGCCCATTTGTTTTCGTTAATTCTTTCCCATAAGCTTATTGGCACAGAATTATTCTGTGCAAGCAGAATAATATATTTAGAAAACTATTATAAAGTTACTCTGTATGATTTATTTTGCTGATATTTTGGAAGTGTGAATGCCTGTGTTTCTTTCTCACCTGGCTCTGTCAGGAGAGTGTCAGTGCATAAGCATGGATATGTGTAATAAGTATAAAACCACAAGCTGCAGGGCATGAGCTAACTAGCAGCTAATAGATGAAGAGGCTTCCCTCTTGAAAGGTTATTCCATAATTGCCCAGGGTTCTACAAACCTTCTTTTGAAATACTTTTTATTTCCCATTGTCTGATCTAATGTCTAGGCTCTTCTATTGGTGTTTTAATTTTTATACAAGTCAGAGATATGAAAACTCTTTTAACTCCTAGTGGTTCTTTAACTCTGAGGAGTTTTGTCTTTGTGAATAAAACAGACTCAATCTTCTTGAAAGAGAAAAACACAAAGAAGGCATTTATTTTCAAACACATTTAATATGTGTGTGACACATTTTCAGAATATATGAGTACAACAGTCCAGAAAAAGACACTTCCTCTTCTTAGCCTCAGACATAACACCTGGCTGCTGTTTACTTTTAGGGTTGATGTGCTCTGATGCCTTCAAGTGTCATTGCTTCTATCCCTCGCCTTGAGAGCCTATCCTCAGACTCAGAGGCGTGCAAACATCTCCATGATCTAATAGAAGACATAAATGATCTCTCACTACAGTGTTCCCTGATATTTTGTCTATGGTTTCTACTTGGTAATTTGACCGTTCTACTTCCATTCATTAATTCTCTCCTTATGCCATTCATAGAAATCCAAAGGATTACTACAAATTGCTTTTGTAGATGGCTATTATTTGCACATAAGCAGCGTGCATCATCTTTCCTTAACCTCAATTCATGAGGCTCCTATTAATTGCTTTTGTTCTTTGTATCTTTCCATTTTATTTCCAGCACAGCTCAATACTGTCTCAGTATCTTCTCCAAAGAGTTAATCACGCTGAGCTAATGCAGATGTATTAGTTTCGTGTGCAAGCCAACTGGCTAACTCAGATATGTCTATGCAACACTGTGTTGGGTCATACAGATATACCCAATTGAAAAAACACTTTGTTTAGGATGTTGACATGTCTAAAATTAGTCTTGCATTGCTCTAGAGGTCACCTTTAAGAAGATCCATGGCTGATATTGTCCTAAGCTTCTGTGCTAATAGTAGTGATGCATGTATTGAACACTGTGGCTGAAACTAGGGGATACATTTGACCTAGCGGCAGCCATCTCAAAGGTCAGCATCTGAAAAGGCAGCTCCAGTGTACAGTCTCTGCCACCCTAAGGTGGTGTCTATGACAGGTATGATAAATTGCCCTCTGGAGGTGCCTGTCTCCCTTTAACTAAGGAGGGAATCAAGACAACTTTCCAAAACTAAAGCCCAGCTTTTAAATTATTTGAGTCAAGTAAAATGATTTCCACCCTACTTGACTAGAGATTGAACACCTAACATACATTTGACAGCAAGAGTGCTTTTCGGTGTTTCATGTACATCAGGTACAAACCAGTGACTTACTGGCCTTCTAGAAGTGTTTCTCATTGTTAGTCTTGTGAGTTGGTATGCCAGGACTTAAAAGGATGTGCTTTTCTGTGCAAAGGTCTACATATTAAAGATTAAAAAGATATTTGACTCTATGTAAAACAGAGATAGACTAAACCATAGTGTTTATTGTTGTCTAATGATTCTTTGTATTGAACAGATGAGAGCATACCTTTGGAATCTTTTTAGCATTTATATAATATATAATATGGTTTTGTTTGTAACATCACTGGGAGAATTAATCTGTGAAGGCATATTTATTTAGCATCACTATGATTTATTTAATGCTTTGTCAACTTCCACATTTGTGGGAAAATTGTTTGAAGATGTATATTTTAAGTCAGTATAAGATGTGTCTCCATGCACTTACACATATTCACACAAAATGTTGAAGTACAGTAGCTCTGACATTCTCTGCACATGCCAACAAACACAGCTTTTACAGAAGGTTCACAGAAGATGTTCAAATAAAATATTCATGATTTTCTTGCTAAAAGAAAAACCTCCTCAGACCCGTAACGTACTGTTTGACAGAAAATGACCTACAATCTGATGTGGTCTCGTATCTTGATATAAACAAGAGCAGGAAAGATTTGCTGAAATGAGTGTACAGTTTAGGTTTGTCTTTGTTATATCGCAGGTTGAGTAGCAATTAATGGAGTGAAAAGACTGCAAATTTCCTAGTGCTTTTTAACCTGCTTATTTCATTTTCAAACTTCTGAGATCAATTTAGCAGCAGGAAGTTCTGCAGAGTAATTTGGTTCCAGTTGACCCTGGAGGGGTTGTTGCTGAATGAGACTTACTTACAGCTCTGTTTCCATAATGACACCTTGCTGTAATAAATGATGCTTTCTTAACCTCAAGTTGCATTTCCAATAAATTCATAACAATTCCCAGGTTACTTTAGGAGGTTGAAAACAAAGCTCTTTGGAAAAATGTGTCACCACAGGTTTTCCCTACATCATAGGGCACCTAGCAATGCTGGCATGATATTTATAATTTACATAACACACTGACTGGAACACATCTTTTTTCATGCTGATTAACATCATTACAGTGATGAACTAGTTTCTTCCACCTCCTTCTCTTTTAGCACAGGTTTGATGAAAAGGAAATCCTATAAGCCACTCTGCCTTTATTTTTAAGAGGAATCCTGCATGTCAGGAGTAGTTCCCCAGAAGCACGCGCTCCAATACGAAATGGTATGTGCCACCAGCTGACAATCAGTGGCATGCCACAATGTCTGAGTCAGGAGGGACAGTGAACAATACAACACATAACATTTGAGTGAGTCTGTGAAAGCAGCAAATCTGTTGATTAAGAACATAGTATTCTGTCACTTCTGCTGTAGGTACCACAACAGGGTTTATAATCGTCGTAAGAGCCGATGGGAAGTGATTTGCCTGGGGGAGGCCTTTTGCATCCTTCCCTGTGCTATTAAATAGTGTGGCAGCTGATCCAGAACAAAATGCCTGGAAGAAGCAAATGAAGTGAAGAGTTGTTTTGTTGTTTGTTTTTTTGTTTTTCTTTTTCCCCAGATACCATGTTCTTGCTGTGTCATTCAGCCACATGTGTTGTTGCTACCTGATGTAAGCTGATGTGCCACAGGACCCTAGTGTTGCCTTCTGCCAAACAGGGACAGAGAAGCTCTGATTTTGGGAGAGCTGGTCCCTCAAGAATCACAGTGACCTCTTCGATCTTTAAGCCACTTATAGTCTCCTGCTGCTCCAGTAATAAAAAGCAATGGAAGGGAGCCAAGAATCTGCTTATTCTGATGCAAATCCCTTTGGTTGTCAAAAGACATTGATTTGACATGATTTCCATTTTATATGGCAGGCAGCCCTTTTCAGTTTTGCAGGGTTTTTTTGTTTGCATATGATTCCTGGAATCACATGCTTTCACTAAGCTTGTTTGAACCGAATTTATTCCACTTGCTTCAGAAATACATAGCATATAAAATAACTCCTTAAAACATACATATATGGCAAACATTTGTGTGATTTTTTTGGCTACTGGTATTTAAAGAAACATGTTATTAAAACATTTCAAATTGTTCACTGTATTATAACTTAAGTCAAATATCTCACAATTCTTTTTAACATTGAGAGATTTGCACATATACTTCATCAGAGAAAACAGAACATCCACACAGGCTGACTGACAGCTGATAAGGCTTGATTTTATATGATTTCTTTTAAGTTTCTTCTACTGTAATCCATTTTGAAGAATCAAGGACTGAGCACGTCCTATTAGGAGTAAAGATCTAGGAGTGCTTCTGTCTCAAGCTTGCAAAATAATAAATGACAGCACATACTGTAAGTGAAAAAAATCTGTAGTGTTGCAAAATTGTGTGAGTGAATAATTATTGTCTTCATACACAAGAACAACAATAGAGGAGAGAGAAATTAAGCAGCAAGAAAGAAAGAATTGCATTATGCAACACAGTAGGAAAAATGATGTTGAATCTACGTTTAGCCTGGAGGAGATCTGGGGGTTGCATCTGTCATGACCTTTAGCCCACAACACCGTAACAGAACCCATTTTTTGGTAATGGTATTAGGTTCACTTGGCTTCCATCCACCATTTCTGAGCAAGCAAAGAAAATCTGCAAGGGGAAAGAACTTAAAATGGAGGGAAAGATGATAATTATAGCTTGCTGGAGGCCTATTTTTCAGTAAATGAAGTGCTTCAAAAGAAGCGTACTCTTTTGCTGTCTTTTGAATGCAGACCTTCAGGGAACTACTGTTAGAAAATAAAGTAAAAACATTATTTTTCACTCCAAAGTTGTTAATTTGCTAGCTGTAATGCTTTGTCAGGAAAACTCCATGCTCAACTTTGAACTCCAAGGTTAGTGGCAGTAATGGTATCCCCCCAAGCATTATAACTGTGAATTACCACTGAAGTGATTAGGAAAATAAGAGACTCTATTATGTGAGGAATCAAATATCTTATCTAGTCACTGTATTAATTGGTATCAGTTTTGTATGATAAGAAGAATAATCCTTACTGAATTCAGCATAAACCCAAAAATGTTTCGGCCATGTGTACATATTTAAAATACAAAGATGGGTTATGAACTGCCTTTTTTATAAAATTTTAAGTTATGTTCATATTTCCATTATTTTTTCCATATATACTTGTGCTTAGTTTTTAGTATTTCTGACATACTCACACAGACTTCTAACATGAAAGTGCTCACATATTGGGAATAATATAAGGTATTGACATTCACATTGTACGTTAGGATAGCTCAGTCAAAAGTCTATGGAAAAATCTCTAAAGCACAACCAGAAAATAATATAAACGATAGGTCTCCTGAATCCCTATCACATTCCTCAGTCATAAAGTGATCTCTCTTCCCTTATACTACAAGGATAGCTACAGAAAGATCAACAAGCAAGCACAAAAGAACAAAAGAATGAAATGCATCTCTGCTGGAGGACTAATAATCATATTGCAGGAGGAAAGACCACTGTAGATAATAGGCAGCACAGCTACATCCTTGTCACTTGACTGATAATACATGTCATGTGTGGCGTTAGTAAACAAGGCTCAAGGCTTTTGGCCTCTCAGCTTCTCTGGTAAATTCTTCCTTCGTAAATAGCTCAAATGCTAATAGTGGAGGCATTATCATTGATCAGGAAATGTTATTTCATTACTTTCAGTTCTGTTACTGGAATAAAATGTCTCCCCTAAGAAAACATCTTTTTATTGCTTATTACCTTTCTTACAGTCTTTCTAGAATCAGAAATAAAATCAATATTTTTCTTACTATGCCCTGAAAGAACAATTTTTCCAAGTATGGGATCATGAATAAAATCGCAGACTTCATTCATTGCTACATACAATATAAAATCATATTCAGTGTCCAATAGTATAGAAATTCTAATATAGTTACAGAACCTAGGCTGGCTAGAAATGATCTAAATAGCATTTTCTCTTATAGAAAAAGGTGCAAATGTTGTTTTTACCATTCAGAAAAGCACTTGAAAATTGGACCTTGGTCCATCTCTATAATTAACAATTATAAGTACCGCATATGTATGGTTTGACAAAAATTTGAGTTTTTTTTTCTTGAAGTATAGATGTATTTATAAAGAGAAACACAAATCTAGACCACTTTTTCCTTTTCGATCTCATATTATCAGCAGTTTACAGAAGAATTTTCTAGTGTTACAATTAAGCAAAAGGAGAAAACATTTGAAAGTAAATGTACTTGTACCATATTGTTTCATTAATTTTCTAAAATTTTTTTTGAATGGGTTTTCGATGATTAGATAACCATAGCTTCCATAGTGTTAAGCATAGTTTACTGCGTGATTTCATTCATGCCATTAACCTGTGATACAAGCTTGAAAAAGTCCTCTTCTCTTAATGAACAGGAAAACAATCGTCTTATCTTCTGACCAACACAGACGTGAAACCCAGGTCAATATAAATTAGTCCTCACAGCATTGATATTTTTTCCACCCTCAACTCTCCTTCCCTTAGTGAAATAAATTGTTTCCCAAGAAGAGGAATGCAGGCTCTCTGCTTAAGCTGTAAAAGCGGGCTTCCTCCTCTAACTATACCATGAAACTAGGAGGGGTCAATTAATGAGTTTTCAAAGAGAAGCAAGGTTGCTGCATGGGCCTTGGCCAGTATTTTCCCCTGGCTGCAGTTGGGAAGTGGCTGAGGTAGGAGAGAAAGAAGAGGCAGGGAGCGGGGCTGGATTCCCTCTTCTATTGGGAAACCCCTACTCAGAAAACGTGATAAAGCCCTGTGTTTCAGTGAGTATGGTGTATCCTGCACCTCGAAGCAAGCAGAAGTCTCAAGGAAACATTACCAAACATGTAATTATGCAATCCAGGTTATTATCGTTACAGAAATGTCTAACTAAATTAGACCATGTTATCTCAAATGGCAGTATTTTACATGTTGAGACCCACAGCCTTCTTATGAGGGTGGTGTCCAAAGGATTGAAGTTGCAGTCCTCACCACAACACGTGGAGAGTTCAGATCCCCCTTCCACTCCCTCCCCTCCAACTTGGTATCTGCCATCACTTCATTGGCTTTGGCCAAAACAGATACAATGCAGAGAGGAAGGAGGGAAGAGGACAATGGTGATGCAGCTGTTCCTGTTTGTTGGATGGTAGGTTTTTTAACATGAAAGAGATTGTGCGTACCTGGCAGGGCCTGTTCTGCCAGTCAGTAAAAGGCCATTCAGCTGTCATGGTTTCTCTTCACCAAAGAACTAAGATTTGAAATGATACCAGAGGGGTAGAGTACTCCACGTACACACAGACATCCGGTGAGCTTTTGTCATCAGCTGCCTTTGGGTCTGAAGCTTCTTCATAGTGAATGGGCACCCTATTAAAATTGTTCAACCCTGAAAACTAGGGGAGAAATGCTGGCAATTCTTTGCTGACTTTAAACAGTATGAAACAAGAAATTGGAAAATTAGAAAACGGGCTAAAGGAAAAAAGCTTCAGAAACCCTACAGGTCACCTGTTTTGAAATTAGACAGTTACAGGTAATGGAAGTCAACTTCTGAAGAATATAAAGTCTCTAGAGAAATGACACTGGAATCCAATCATCATTTAAAATACACATTTTTTGTCCTTTGTGTAGCATATGAGAAAAGGGATTCTGAAAAAGAGAAGCCAGCGAGATTAAAATAAGAATAAAATAAGCTCACTCTGAATTAAGGAATGAACTTTCATTATTCAATACAAATTTTAAAAGACAAAGAAACTTATCAGACTAAATTAAATGAGGAGCTCACAGCATTGTAGATGACTCATTGCAATTCAAGAAATTTATAACAGTGTAGAGGAAAACATAGAGAGCAGATGGTGCAAAGAATCCTCAGTACAAAACAGAGATCAGCGCTGAGCTCAAGAGCCAGAAACCATCCTTCAGCATAGTACCAATGGCAAGAAAATGCTGCCATTAAAGTGATTAAAAGCCATGCTGTGCTTCTAAGCTTTTTTTTTTTTTTTAATTTTTTCAAATGGTTTCTTTGGGTAACCAAATTAGAGCTCTCCTGCAGCTACTGGATTTGAAACAACTAATTAAAAGAACTTACCATTGATTCATCATAGGAACATTAGAGCAGTCTTTATAAACGGGCAAATAGGATCTACCTATCTTACAATTTTCCAGTTAAAAAGAGCTTTAACAATAAATGGATAGGATCTTTAGGGTCTAAATAACTCCTGCTCTAGTGAGCAACTGTTGTAAGAAGCTGATTTCTCTGTAGAAAGTATTGCTTTTAGTAGCACTTCACAATAGCGAAATCGAAACTGAGCTAGATGCAGCTTTTAATTATTTGATTTTATTTGTCTGTTTCTTTACAATAAATTTCTGTCTGGAATCCTTTTCCTAAAAGTCATTGTTTCCTTTCAGATGTGAATAGAAAACCTCTGTATGATAAATACAGGATCATCCTTCTGAGCATATAAGAAATGGTCAATGGTGGCTCTTTTGTGGCATTTTGTTAAAAAGTACACTTTTTTTTTTATGCCTAGTACCCTAATACCCTAAAACACAAATACGCTTCTCATATTCACAGCCTCATGGACACAAGTCTGCATTGTAATTTAGAGCATGAAGTGCTGGCACAGTGCTAAAGGTATGATGTGAACCTCGCTGTATGGGGTTTTCAGTTTCAAGTGCAGGTCAAGCACAGCTGGTTTAGGGGAGGGCTGAAGTAATTTTCTTCCATTAATTGGTTAATGAGTTGTTTCCCGGAAAGAAGACTTGGGCTGTTTCTTATACTGAACTTTTGAGAGGATCTTCTGATATACCAGGACTATGTCTTGACATACACTTCCTCAAATGGAAGTCACTGTGGTGAGCTCGGGCTTAAAAGATGCATAAATTGCTGTATAAATTTGGAAATCAGAACCCAAAGAAAAATGCATTCAGTACATATGAAAAGCTTATAAAGGTTAGGTCATAATTTGAAGTGTAATAGCAATAATCTACATTTTAAAAGCCTAGAAGAGATAAGAATATAACTATATCCACAGTTTCACAGAATCACAGATCGGCAGGGGTTGGAAGGGACCTTTGGAGATCACCCGGTCCAACTCCCCTGCCAGAGCAGGGTCACCCAGAGCAGGTCACACAGGAACGCGTCCATGTGGGGTTTGCATCTCTCCAGAGAAGGGAACCCCACAGTCTCTCTGGGCAGCCTGTGCCAGGGCTCTGCCACCCTCACAGTGAAGAAGCTTTTCCTCATGTTCAGACAGAACTTCCTGTGTTCCAGTTTGTGCCCGTTGCCCCTCGTCCTGTCGCTGGGCACCACAGAAAAGAGTCTGGCCCATCCTCTTGATACCCACCCTTGAGATATTTATAAGCATTGATAAGGTCCCTTCTCAGTCTTCTATTCCTTGGGCTAAACAGCACCAGCTCCTTCAGCCTTTCCCCATGGGAGAGATACTCCAGTCCCCACATCATCCTTGTGGCCCTACTCTGCTGGACTTTCTCCAGTAGTTCCTCATCTTTCTTGAATTGGGGAGCCCAGAACTGGATGCAGGACTCCCAGCCTCACTAGGGCAGAGTAGAGAAAGAAGAGAACCTCCCTTGACCTGCTGGCCACACTCTTCTCAATGCACCCCAGGATGCCGTTGGCCTTCCTAGCTGCGAGGACACATGGCTGGCTCATGGTTAGTTTCTTGTCCACCAGGACTGCCAGGTCCTTCTGCGCAGAGCTGCTTTCCAGGAGGTCAACCCCTTACTGGTAGGGGTGCATGGGGTTTAACCTGGTGTTTTCTGTAATCAAGCTCAATCATTTCACGAGGATTTGGTTGTCTGATCCGTGAACCCTCAGATGCAGTGAGATGAAGCCATGATGTGCTGGTGAAGGTGGCCCAGCTGATGTCGCTCACCCATAAGCGACACAGGGTGTACCGGACGTATCTTAAAGGTTGCTATAGCTCCCTCAGATCTGCCTGTAAATAACAGCTCGAAATCAGTGAATGAGTCAAAACAGCAAATAGTAAACAAGTGTATATGAGCAATTGCCTTTGTAGGCCCTTGATCAGTGTTTAGCAAATACAGATCTCTGTTTGCTAGCTCTTGTTTTCCTTTAAACAGACCTGTCTTTGTTCCCTGCTTGGAGTAGCTGATTTTACCCCAGAGAAATATTATGAGAGCTCAGCTTCACCCTCACTTCCAAGTGTAAAAAGTCTCATTTTAGCTGAGGGAATAGTTATACCTACTCAGGGATAACATTTTGGAAAACCTGTGAATGCTTTTTATTTATTTATTTATTTGTATTTTTTTCTGTTCGGTTACTTACATTATGCTGTTTAAGGACTTCCTGAAAAGTAGGTTAATCTTTTATTCAGCATGGCAGGAATTCTTTTTTTTCTGTCATTCCCTTACATCAGATCTGTGGTTAAAATGGAATAAGTACAGGTGTAGGACAGTTTCCTGTGTAAGATCTGTTTTGTCCACTTTATACTTTTGGTAGGTGTTTTTCCTTCTGTGTTGCATGTTGGCTTGGGGTTTTTTTCACAGCAGAGAGGACTGTACTATCATACCACAGAATAGTTATCCACAGGGAAGATTGACAGTGGATGGAAGTTTATTTTCTCTCTCAGATAAATGCACTATCACCAAGAAAGAGATTGTTATGTGCAAGTCTGTGTGTAGAGCTTCCCTTCTTTCAAAGGAAATCACCGTTTTATTTTCTTTAGTGTTTGTTTGCATTCTAGAGTTTATTTATTGTTTTTATTTCTTAAACTTCCTATAATATTTACAGGAAAGAAAACTAAGGCATGAAATTTTGTGACTAGAAGCAGATTCTTATTTCATTTTCCTAGGGAAACTCTTTCATTCAAAAGATAAAAACAGAAGTCATAAAAATGTGTTATATTTAGGAGACAGCTCCTTGGGAGCTTCGACTAGGTTAAGTAAGATTCAGAACAGAGGGAAATGGGGGAGGGTGTGTAATAAACTGATATATGTTAGTGGAAAGACAAATAGGGAAAGCTGTGAAGCACTGGAAGAACTTTTTTTCTTTTATGGTAGCTGGTTTGTTCAGCTTACTCAGTTGTCTTCAAGATTATTGAGCAACATGACTGGTTTTGTTATAACATTTGGTAAAGCTGCACATCAGTACTATTAAAACAACGTTAATATCTGAAGAATATTAGACCTCCTTTGACATGCTTGACCAGATTAATAAAATAAGCAAAGACCATTTTCTAGAATGCAATTTTTGCACCATTTGGAATTATTGCATAGATGACAGTGCACCTTCTTTTCTGAAAGGGCAGAAAATCCATTTCATAAAATTAGTTAACCCCATATTGAGACAATTTGGCTGTTGGGTGCATTCACCCATGTTGGGCCCCTTTCAAAATCTGCTGGAAGCGGTTCCTACTTGCAGCACTGCTGGGGGCCTGCAGTATCAATTACAGCAGGTAGGGTCAGGGCAGGTTTGCCTCCATGGTGTGCCCCTAGCCCAGTCTCTGCCACTGGCCTCCTCTAACGAGCTGGCTCTTCCATGCACACAACTCCCTCACCAATGGGCTAAAATGCCCTTGCTGCTGCCAGCCCAGCTAGCAGGAATAGGATTCATTGCATCTGTTCTAGGATCTGTTGCTTTATTTTACCCCAAAGAGTAAACTGAATGTACATGTCACACAGTTGAATTATGACATTTAAGGCAGATTATCCTGAATTTAGAATTTGCCATCTCAGAACACGGTTCTGCTCTGGGCATGATCTCCTCAGAGACGGTAGCGCAACCTGATTGCGCAAAGCCACCAGTGGGGTCTGGCACAGGCGCTTCTTTCTGTGTTTTTGTATATAGCTGTTTTTCAGAAGCTGGTCTGCACTTTAATGAAGGAGTTACTGGTATGTACTTGAGACATTAATTCCAGGTTATATGGTTTCCCTGAGAATTGCCATCTGTCATGCTTTTCTGCCTGGAGGTCACTCAAAGTTACCTCGGGTTGGTATCCTAAGACAGTAGGTTGAAAGGATAAACCGTATGCTTCGTCTTTAACCCTTAGTTATCCTTTTCCCTTTCAGCACCCTCCTTGATAGGTATGGTAAGGAAGGACTGGGCTTCCCAAAACAGCATTGCCCTCTCCTGGCAAGAGCCGGACTTTCCCCATGGAGCCATTCTGGACTACGAGATCAAGTACTATGAGAAAGTAGGTCTCACAGCATCACCCAAATCCAGATCCTAAAGAGCATTATGTTTTGTATTTTTAATATTTAAAAAAAATACTTTAAACATTTCACTTGATCCCACATACAATGCTATATGAATAGATGTTTTATTTTGTACTCAGTTTTTGTTACTTTGCTTCTGTCTTGTCAGTAACTGTCTTGTTTCACATCAGAATCTAGTAGAGCAGGAGGCAGGCAGTAGATATACCTATCTCATAGTAACTAAATTTATAAAGATGGATCAATGGATCATATGCTTGAGCATATTTTGGTTTATGTGCTGTAAAAACTTTACATTAGGGTGATACTGAAACAATACAATTAAGGCAAATGGTGTGATTTCATTTTACAAAACTATTTAGCAATAATCTGTGCTTAAATGAGAGTGCACTAGCTTTGTTTAGAGGGTTATGAAAGGTTAAAAGAGAGAGAAACTGCATGGCATTGATGTCAAATTTCCATCATTCTGCCAAAATTATCTGATTTCACACAAAACTAGGCAACAACATGCATTACAAGTAAAGGTACAAGGTGCATGCACATCTTATGAAAGCATAATTTGAAGCCTGCTTCTCTCAAAGCAAAACCACATTTTGTCATTTCCAGTTGGCTACAGTGCCTTGTACTTGCAGTGTAAAATTTCTTGCTAATCAGTACTTTTATTTCTAGAGACATAGGCAGGATTTTTTTTTAGCATCCATACCTTAAACAGTTACCTGCTAAGTGAGTTCTTGCTGTTTGTCTATCCTCATCTGAAAGTCACAATGGAACTAATGGATATGTGAGAAGATCAGAAAGAACAGAAATGTAAGCCAAGTCATGAAAGATTGATTTGGGGATATTAAGCTCTGTAAATATCTGAGAATTTTCTTCCTTGGCTGCAGTTCTCTATTGAGATTATGCAGCTTTAATGATGCAGGGGGGAAAAAAAAAAAAAAAAGGTAAACTGGGAAAAAAAATCCAGATTTTAATCCAATAATTTAAATAGCACAGCTAGGGGGTAAGACAGATTGATTTAGAATATCTGGTAGACAAAGCAAGGAAACCTTACTTTCTTATACTGATAGAAGTCCTTCAGGTTTTGTTCCATTACCATAGTAAGCCACGTTATGACTTGCCCTATTCTTGATTTGTTTGTGGATATTAAAATAATAACCAGGTGAATTAAATGAGAAATAGTGAGATTTTATTCAATTGAATAAGAACAATTTCAAATATTCAAAACCATTCGTATGGATGTTAAATTATAAAGCTTTTATTTATAAAAAGCTTTTATCAATAGATTATCTGCCAGTATCTGTCAATACTGAGTGACGTGGCAAATAGCTCTCCTTAGAGGTCTATGTATTGCTTAGACTAGATAAGCAGGCTTCATAGACCGTTGCTGTATACAGTTTAAAACACTCCTATCCATTTCAAAAAAAAAAAAAAAAAAAAAAAAAAAAGTATTTTCTGGTTTCATCTTTTATAATGTATAAGGAGCATCTGATAACTATGAACTTCTCTTAGGTGTGGAGAGATAATTGGGGATTATTTTCTCCCTAAGTCGTTAACTGAACTAATTGCATAGCTCTTGAATACACCTTTCGTTAGCACATTAGAACAGGCATGCTCTCTGGCAATGCAATGTGATGGGCAGAACAAGAGACAAACAAGGCAGCCATAGCAGTAAGAACATCAGTTACTTGAGCAGAGGAATAGGCATGTGACAGATTTTGAAGAACTCTGTTGGAGACCAGATTCTAGAGCAGGGAGACAAATAATTTAGTACTGGAAGTTAGTCTGCTGATTTGCAGTATTAAATTAGAAAATTGTATTTATATGGTGCTAAAGAAACGGTCATTCTAACTTTAATTCTGCGCAAGTAGAGTGGCAAATGTAAACAGGATTTGTATACTGAAAAAAACCCCCGGGGTAGATACAGCAATTGAAACTGTAATCTTTCAGGCTTCCCAGTGACCCTCAAAGAGGGAAACATCAGAATTCATATTCTCAGCAGCACTGACAAAATAGGGATGGTGTTGCATACCCACAAGAAATGTGATAAAAGTGAAATAATTGGCTACTGGATTTAGTTCAAATTTACCACAAAGATGTCCCTTTACTGGAGAGTCAAAAATGCAGCTAAAGTTCAAGAACATGTTAAGTATGACAAATTCAGAAATTTTATTAATGTCTTAAGGAGTCAAGTAAAATGCAGAAAGCAGTAGTCTTGGGTACTAATAAACACACTAATTAGTAAAATGCAACAGCTTTGGCAGTCTTGTCCTTGTCCCTTTTATCTGTCATTTGTGTTTAAAACAGAAAGGAGGTTTTGTTCTGATATACAATGTAAGAAATTTAATTATCTCCATCAAATACAAACACTCAGTCCCTCGAATTCAGCCAATTGGATCAGTTTCTTAACTCTGTGAAATTCTGAAGAACTCTGCAGGATTTTAAAGTTTTACAAGGATGGACTGCTATCTCTTATATGATTCCTTGTTGACATTTGCAGAATTGTCAAGAGGACATTGGGGAGCACATAAGGGGAGTGTGCTTGCCTTTAATTATAACCAGTAGGAATTCTGCGGCTCATGAACGGAAGTCATATCTTGTCATCTGCTCCCAAGGCTTCATGAAAGATATGTAAACTTACAGAAATCAAGTAGCTGTCTAATAAACTACTGCGAGCACTCCACAAAATGGGGCAGTTTCCAACAATTTTATAAGTAAATGAGTGATGGTGAACCCAGAACACAGAGATGCATCTTTCCATGCATATCCAGAACAAGCATATCAAGGGAAGGAGGCTTGACTGTGCTAAACATACAAGAAACGTGTATTTGCACCCTTGTGCAATATGAATTGCACACAGAGAACTACTGACAGATCAAGCCCTCTCTGTGAAAACTATTCACCATCTTCTGAGAAAGGCTTTACCAAATAATAAAAACATCAATAGAGAAGGAAAGTTATGCAAGGCTATCAATAATCTACAAGTATGGAACACATACATTAAGTTAAAAATATACTAAAGCAGTTCAGTGATTTGTCAGCTTTAAAGCATCTTTCATATGACCTTAATTTCTTTGGTGAATGGCTGCAAAATGCTCAGAACCATAACTTAACAAAATATTGACTTTCTATCTATCTCTAAAAATGAAAGTCTTGAGAAAACAACAAAACTTTTGTGAGCCAGTTCTAGACGGATTGTACAATTTTTTAGTTTCTGATTTAGGAATATACTGGTAGATATTCATGTGCTTGGCTGACAGAAGGTCACTTTGTTCTGCAGCTTTTCAGCCAAAAATCCAGTGAACATAAGCTGACCTAGGAAATAATTAGAGAGCTAACTTGCCCTGTGAGGAGAACAAAACATTCCTAGACATTCAGTCCAAAATGCTGAGTTTTTGTCACGGTAAAGAGAAAAAGTTTTCCATTCCTTGAATAGTTACGTAATATAACCAGAAAGAGAATATCATGATCCTGAAATAATACTGTTGAGGCCTGGTAGCTGAAATACCTTAATTCTGCTAGATTATGAATCATTCTGAGAACTATGCAGTTAGCAGCATTTGTCACCTTAGACGATAAGCGAGTCTTTACAGCAACACACAAAAAAATCTGTTAAATGTTTGACCTTAAAGATCTAAGATGTATTCTGAAAAGTATTTCTTCATAGACCTTCTTTGTAGTCTTCATAGATACTAAATATTCGCAAATTATCTCTGTTGATACAGGATGTCTGCCCTATTCTGCAATCTGTTATCTATCCTTTCTATTTTATAATCCTTTAATATCTTCCACAAAGAGCCTGCTACTTTTAAAACAAAAAATCTTTCATAGGCAGTATTGTCTTTCCCTTTAAAAATCAAACTCCAGATAACAATATAATCTCAGTTTCTTTGCTAATTGTAATCAACTATTCTTTTATACCTTAAAACTGTTATTCAGACACTGGCCAAAGCTTTTACTTTTTGAAAGATTCCAGGGCTCCGTAATCTGTTTACCTCTTGCCAAAAAAGTTGCAGGTTCAAGTGGGATGGAGGAGTGGCACAGGATGTGGCCTTGTTACAGCCTTGTAATGAAGCTGAGTCCTTCTGTAGGAATTCCCTCACAGGAAAGGAAACACAGTACACAGTGGATATAAACCATAACAGCTGCACTTCAGATTGTGCATCTGAACTGGAATATGCTTATTCCTCCCCTTTTCCACCCAAACCCTTAAAGTTAATCATCAAAATTTAATGCTCCCTGAGAGCTGTATTAAGCTTGCCAAGCTGTATACATATCAGCAGCTATATTAAGTTTAAGTTCTCCCATATGGTCCAAATACACCAGCTGGATTATATAGTTTCTGTTACTCACAAGATAATATATAATTAGCTGAAGAAGCCTGTCTATAGGGAAGAGATTTTAATAGGATGTACCCAAGCAATATCCCAAAGCATTGCAATGACATCTCCAAATAGAGAATATCTTTTGGAGCAGGATGGAGGGTGGAGGGGGCTGGCTGATGTTACTTCGCTTTCTCATTTTTTGATGAAGTTTGCACTAAAGCCAAATCCCTTTGCCAAAATACTTCATTTTGTTGGCAGACTCAATTTGCAACTCACAGGCAGTTTTCACATAAACATTATAATCCACCACCATATGATAGTGAGTAGACAGGATATGTAGGATGTCAATCCATTCCAGTAATATAGAGTTGAAGTAATAAATAAAAGAGAGAAAATAACTGAGCAGTGGAGACAAGGGGGAAATTAGTTTTCCAGTGAGGTTTTAAAAAGAGGTGAAGAGCCAATGAAGCAGAGAGAGAGAGGAAAGTACCAGATTTAAAGAATTAGAAAGCAGTATGACCTTGTTAATTTTTCTATCAGTCTATATTTGCTAACTTTCTAGGAGAAACAACGCTCCTTCTTAAAATCTAATATTAAAGCAAACACCTATATTTGGGACCCTGACAGGCTTGAGAGGTGGGCCTG